>CAJQZJ010032031.1:6052986-6057089 GCA_907164525.1 Lophiomys imhausi | reverse complement strand
TTAGTTAGTTAGTTAGTTAGTTAGTTAGTTAGTTAGTTAGTTAGTTAGTTGGAATGTGAGTGCAACAGTGGGCCTACAGAAGTCAGAGACCACCTTTGAGAGCTGGTTCTCTCCTTTCACCGTGTGGGTCTCAGGAACTGAACTCAGATTGCCAGCCTTAGCATCTTTTCCCACTGAGCTATGTAAGTGACCCTAGGAGGTCAGAGGTCAACTTCTAGGAGTTGGTGCTTTCCATACACCATGGGAAATTCAAGTCACCAAGCTTGACAGCAAGAACTTTTCCCACTGAGGTATCCCAAGGGCCAATGCAAGCACAGCTGTTTTAGAGGCTCATTGAGTATCTTTGATAGCTACAGAGCTGTTTTCTAAACAGGCTGTGAGCTAATTTCCTTACAAGCCCCTGGATTCTATTCAAACTCCTCACCCACTGCTTCACTTTCCCCTTTATTCAAGTAAGGTGAACAGACTGGGGTCTGCACACATCTAAGGGCAAGCTACTCTTGACTTAGGACAGACGGTGCTCTGAACTGGAGACAGTCAACCTGGGTTACAGTTGGAGCCCCAGGCTATACACACAAGTTCCTTCTGTGGGAAGCACAGTCCTACTGCTGTCATTAGATTTCTGCAATGACTGTCACGGGCTAATAGCCCAAGAAGACCAAATGAGGAGAGATTGCCCGAAGTCCAGCCTTCTAAGGTAGGCAGCACCTTCTGTTTTTGACCTCAAGAAGTGCTTTGATCATATCCTTACTGGCTTCTCATCTGTACCAGCAGCCTGGGCCTTCACCCAAAGCCTTCTGAATGCTCCCTGTGGAAAGACCATTAAAGCAGCCTCCCTGTACTCTCAGGTCATTCTTCCCTTTCGTGCACTCCCAGGGTCTGCTTTCTTTTTCCGACCAGTTCCATCTTCTCTAAATATTCGATAAAATTCCTTGGAAAAGATGAACTAGAATAACCATCATGGCTCTCGAGAATCTAGCTTGCTTTAAACAAAACAAAAAACCAAAACCTCTCCCTGCTCATTAGCATGCCACCCTGGCCACTTGGGAATCATTAAAACTGGTTCCTGTCCCCATTAACTGGTGCTGAGACTCTAAGCTCAGTAAATATTAAGTGTATGGGGACATGTGGACGAGTGATTCAAAGGGACAACATTTTTCTCTGATTATAAGAAGACAAGATTACAAAATGTATTATTTTTAATTTGTAAGAGTGTTTTGTTTTTGTATTTTTATACAGGGTCTCGCTATATAGCCCTGACTGACCTAGAACTGGATATGTTGACCAGGCTGACCTCAAACTCACAAAGCTCTACGTGCCTCTGTATCCTAAATGTTGGGATGAAAGATGTGCACTGCCATGTCAGGATTTAAGGTTTATTCAGAAGGTGTGTGAGCTTGTGCGTGGGGGTGCGTGTATGTGTGTGCGAGGATATGTGCAAATAATTACTGATGCCCAGAGAGGTGTCAGGTCCCCTGGAGATGGAGTTACAAGCAGTTGTGCGCCACCTATTATGAGTACTAGGAACCGAACTCCTAAGCCATCTCTCCAGCCCACTTTATAATTTTCAAATTTTAATTAATTCATATTATTTAGTGTGTGAGAGGGTAGAGCCTATACCACAGTGACCAGGTGGAGGTGAGAGGACAAGTGGCACAAGTTCTCTCCTTCCACTATACAGGTCCCCAGGACACCACTGAAGCCATCAGACTTAGCATGAGCGGCTTCACTCAGTGAGCCGTCCCGAAGGCTTTTTTTGGAGGATTACTTTGATGAGGCTGCACAGCATTGTATGCTTGTAAGGTCAGAAAGATAAAGGAAAAGAAGGAAAACATGTTGATTTCCCCCTAAGCAAGGCCTGAAGTTTGTTACTGTGCTGCCTTTATTTGCTGACCACCCCTTAGGAGATTTTGGCAGTAGCTGTTAGCCCCTTGCTGCTCTCCTTCCCTGTACATGGACTGCAATCTATCTTAATAAGTAGATCAATGAAAGGACACACACATGCTCACACATGAACATGCACACGCACACACATGTGCACGCACGCACCCACCCACCCACAAGCGCACACCCTAGTTTCATGGCCATCATTTCCCTTGGCGGTAACACAGGGGAACGCAGGAGAAGTTCCAATCCTTTCTGCACATGGAGAATGAGCAACAAGGAACAGGCTGCTTATACTGGACTCCTTCACAACTTTTCATGGAAGACTCAGGACAACACCATTTTTTTGCCCACAAAGGTGTGGAATCCAGGTTGACTTTTAGCACCTGGAACAGACTTGGCTCAGCCATTCCTGTGGTTATAGAAGGGAGGGATACAAAGAGAAACTGGATTGAGGGTTGGACCCAGAAGTGACTCAACTAGGGAAGGCAAAGTACAGTAGAGGAGGGTGACTTTATGGAAAGTGGGGTTGGATACAACCTTCCATGGGCCTGAAGAATAATGTGGTAGCATCTTTAGCTCCCCAGGGACCCCTAAACACACCAGGGAGCACTGAAAAAGAGCACTGTGCCTAGAACACACACACACACAGCCTTCAGAAATTCCAGCAGTGAGTGATTAAAAATTCCTCACAAGGAGTTGGAAAGGAAAGCTCTGGAGAGAAGTGTGTTCCCAAGGACCTATACTACCAAGTATTTCTTCATCCATATCCTCATGCAAAATAGCTTGAGGGAGGAGGCCCAGGCTTCCTGTAGCAAGCAAGATACCTCATATTTGCTGCCCCACGATGTCTCAGAATTAAAGGATGGGTCATTACGATAACAGTTTGGAAATCTGAGGGCCCTGTGAAATTCTTGATATAAAACTCACTTCTCTAAGTAAGTTCTGAAGACATTTTGTGGAAGCTACCAAAGAGAAATGGCGGCTGATTGTAGCGCGATGCTGTACTTGAAAGGCTGTATAAACGGTGGGTGTGAGCATCTGGTGTTTGTTTACTATCGCTATTAATTCATAGGAAGAGAGTTTACCTAAAGATGACGTATATGAATCTGACATAGCTGCGTACATAATGGTGTTCAGGTGGCTATACTAAATCAGATTGTTCCCATTTAGTGTGATTTTGTTTCTCTTCTGTAAACGTTTGGGTTTACTGAGGAGAGGACCGACTCTGAGAGGAGGAAACTAGGGAAAGGCTCGTTGGAAATGAGAACCTTGGAACCTGGAACCTCTCGCACACCAAACGAAGGTCATTGCCTTAACCAACCAGCCAAACTAAACCATGCGGCTTTACTATGACCATAAAGGGAAAATACGGTACGAAGCCACAGGCGGTTTCAGTTTTCCTTTGATAACTACAGGCATGGGGCTCCGTCTAGTGGAGGCAATAAGCCATTGCACTCTCCTCGCCCAAATCAAAAGGCACGAAACCCCAAACTCTGAATTAATTCTTCAGGGAAGAAGCGATAACAGGGACTCAGTCAGTTTTCAGAAGAGGGCTGGATAAGCTACGGGAGGGGCACTCTGCGCGGACAGTCCGAGGGCGAGGCGTGTACCCGCAGGCTGAACACCTTCTAAGTCCTTCTGGGTCGCCGATCTTTCCAAAAGTGTCAGATTCTTTAGTTTTAAAAAGAGGTGAAAGCTGAACAAACCAGGAAAAAAGGAGGCAGGGAGAAGGGGGAGACACGACGCCTAATAAAATAGGAAATTATGAACCACAGTGGGAGGAAAGGAGAAGTATTAAGAATACGGCAGCACAGCTTGTCGGTAGCGTGGCCGAGCGGTCTAAGGCGCTGGATTAAGGCTCCAGTCTCTTCGGGGGCGTGGGTTCGAATCCCACCGCTGCCATAAATTTTGTATTGCAACCCCGTGTTTTTCTTTCGGCGCCTAACATTTATTTCAAGTTGGCAGAAAAGGTGTGAACTTCTTACGTTCTTAAACCTAGTCTCTCTTAATGCAAAATATTTAAAGACAGTGGCACCAGCACCAGATGTCCTTGAGTGCTTGGTCTCCAAAGGAAAGCTTGACTCTGGCTCCATTGACGTAACAGAAGAGCACATTTCGAGACCTTATTTTCAACTGGCATGGCAGTGCCCTACTAGGCAAGGACTACAGAAACACCTGTTCCAAAGGAGAAGCATAAACAAATCATGAGGAAACAA
>CAJQZJ010032031.1:6042986-6050486 GCA_907164525.1 Lophiomys imhausi | reverse complement strand
TCGGACTTTCTAAGGTGGCCCTGGCCTCCAAACCCCCGAGAGCCAAAGGTTCGTTCTTTAAGTTACTACTCCACTTGGTTAGTTATTTAAGGTCCTCGTGTGCTCGTTGGGAAATAAGCGTCCATTATCATCGTTTCTCGTCATCTTTATTGTTATAACGTCCAGAAGAGTGGCTTTAGACAAAATCAGTGTTAGTCAAAACTGCCCTGTCCTCCTTCCCTCCTCGATGTTTCTGTTCTCTCATCATCCTCGGGTCATATTCCTGGCTGGTTTCCTTTTCCTAGACTATATTCCCTCACCCTCACCCGGTCACAGTTTGGTGTGTTCACTTCCATTCTCTGCATGGACTGATGTAGTCTCCTTTACTGGTTATCTATTACATATTTAAACGAATTTTTAAATGATTAAAAGAGCACTCCAAAGAAGAACGCGGGGTAATAGCCACGGACCTGACATTTGTCTGTCAAAACAAATCAACATTTAACCAACAGATCACATCGACATTCAGCCGTTCCTACCCCTAGGAGTCATGTCAGCGTCTTAGGTCAAGCTCCCGCATTTTCCTAGCTGACCAGAGCTCACAGTTTACTTTGGCCCCTTCCAGTTGAGATCGGCACAGTCTCTCTATGGACGTTCTCTCTTCCCAAATGACTCTAGCTTGTGTCAAGGTGACATAAAACTATGTCACAGCTTGGTTAATTTTTAAAAAGAGGTTCCAGATTTTTCTTATGTCTCATCTCTCACATAAAACAAGATGGAAAGCAAAACAATTAAAACTGTCAAAAGGAAATATCAAGGAAAAAAGTCAAACCCCAGTGTGGTCAGGATCTTCCAAGGCCAACCCTGTGGAGGCTGAGATCTAGGCAGCCTTATCCTACAGTGCTGAGACTGCCTTTTATTTATGTGTTTCATGGTTGGATGGTTGTTGAGACAGGGACTATGTAGTCCTTGCTGTCCTGGAGCTCGCTAAGAAGACCGGCCTGGTGAGGGTAACTTTTGAAGGTGCCTTTTGGTCTTTAAAAAATAAGTTTGTCTTATCTTTTCTTGTCCTTTTTGAAACTAGGTCTCACTGTGCAGCCCTGGCTGGCTGGAACTCACTGCCTCCCAAGGGGAACTCCCAAGGAATAGGTACCTGAGCCACGCCTACTAAATAAACAACGGAAGACTTCCGTCCTTTTGGCTTACTTTGTGCTTTATGAACACCAGAAATGAAGAGTATGCTAATATTCTCCAAAACAGCCTTTGGGAGTTTGTGGTTAAAAGTCTTTAAGAGTGTCCTGATTTGAAATACTGCAGAGACAGCTGCCAGAATCCATACATGGAACAAAGGGTCAGGATTTCCTGGAGAGTGCTGCTTGTGTACAACAGAGACGCCTACACATAGGAGGGCATGGAATGAGTTTCTGCTTGTGCCATGGTCATTCTTCTCCCAGACAAGAGACAGAGGAATGATCTCAAGTGGTCTCATTAACAGGTACCAAACTTAAGTCTCTGTTAATGAGACCAGAGTGTTTAGTTTTTCTAATTATTTTATTTTAGGTGTATGGGTGTCTCGACTGTGTGTGTGTGTGTGTGTGTGTGTGTGTGTGTGTGTGTGTGTGTGCACCACATGTATGCAGCGCTCTTACAGGACAGCAGAGGGTGTTGGAGTCCCTAGCTCAGCCCCAAGACAGATGCTGTTGTTTTTTTGCTTTGTTTTGTTTGAGACAGGATCTTGCCACAAAGCTCTGGCTACCGAATGCTGACATTACAGGCCTGCACCACCACACCTGGCCCCTGACAAGTTTATAAAGCTAATTGTGGAAGCAAACAGAACCCAAAGCCACAGATGAGCACTTTGACTCTAGCTAAGCAAGCATCAACAGTTATCCAAGACCAACAACCAGCAGCTCACTCTTACTGACCAGGAATTGCCAGGAGTGGCTGAGAAAGTCTGCCAAGAGCCTTAGAAATTGTTTTGTTTTGTCAGACACCAAAATGTTTCATATATCTGTTATAAGCAAAAGTAGAGAGGAGGAGAAACACTCAAATTCTTCCTGTCTATATGTACTACCTAAATCCAACAATGGCTGTCCACATGCTGAAAAAGCCAAGAATTTGAAAGCAAGCTACATGCCTTAGCAGATCTAACCTTGTGCTGAAGGCCTGGAAGAGTCCCAGATAGTTTCTGGTTTTCCATTTTTGTTGGACCACAAAGAGGCTGGAGTTTTATGCTAGAGAAGATGGTAGCAGCTGAAGAATTGGTCGCACTCACCACCAAGCAGGCAATGATGGCAAGCAAGCAGACCTTTCTTTTCTTCAGACTTCTCTACATCCTGGTCGTCCTGCCTCTCTCCCAACCCTTCTGCTTCAGGATGCTATCCACTCTGGAAGAGCGTCTCTTCCCTTCTCCCAGTTCCTCCATAGGCATGTCCCTCAGTTGCTTCCAGACCCATTCACATTGACAATATCAACAAATCATAACATTAACCTTAACGGATTTCATACATGTTTCTGTAAAGGATTGCCGGCATATGTTCATGTTTTAGAAGGCTTTACCTGGGATCGTCTTGTGCTATTTGGGTTTAGGGTGATGTTCTCTGACAGGTTTGCACATTGTTGTGATTTGAATACAAAGCTAACACATTTGAACACTTGGTCCGGAGTTGGTAGGGCTACTGGGCAGGTTATGGGACCTTCAGGAAGTGGAGCTTTGCTGGAGGAAGTATGTCACTGGGGGTGATATTTGGGGACTTAGAGCTTTGTTCCACTTCTGTTTTCTGTTTCCTGAAGAGTGGATGAAAAGTCTATATCCTGAATGACAGACTTTGTGCTTCTCCTGCCATCCTTCCTGGCCAGTATCCCAGCACACCCAGCAAACAACAAAGCAAAATACCACTTCTCAATGTTCTTTGTAACAAGAAGTCCTTTACAGTGTCTCATGTCCCCATCAGCAAAGCTGAGTTCCAGTCTTTGTTGTTTTTGCACTGGTCACTGCAGTTGTATCTTCCCTGACCTTCTTTTGTTCTCTACATGCCTGTCCTTTCTCTACACTGGCATTAGAATTTACTTTAGAAGCCTACATTTCAGCAAGGTCTTGGTCATCGTTTTTAGATTCAGTGTCCTTTGTAATTGTATTCGACACCACTACTTCTTCTGTAATTTATCCAAGTCAGAGAGCTTGGTATATAGTTTTTTTGAGATTTTATTTTTATTTGTGTGTGTGTTAAGATATATTTATTTTATGTAATGCCTATTTCTCTGTATGTGTGCCATGTTCATGTAGGTACAGGGTCTCTCTATGAGTTAAAATGCTCACCATTTTCACTAAGCTAGCTGGCCAATGAACTCTTGGGATCGCTCTCTTTGCTCCCAATGCTGGAGTTGCAGGCACCCACAGGCATGCTGGATTTTTACATAGGCATTTGGGATTTGAACCCAGATCCCCACGGTTGCATTGCAAGTGTTTTAACCCACTAAGTCATCTTCCCTCATTATTATTATTATTATTATTATTATTATTATTATTATTATTATATCCCCCTCATCATTATTCATGGGGTCTCATGTATCCCAGGCTGGCCTGAAACTCTATGTAGGTGAAAATAACTTTGAACTTCTGATCCCTCCCAAGTAGTGGTATTACAGAAATACATTATCATGTTTAGTTTATGAAATGATAGGGCTCAGACCCAGAACTTCATGCATGCTAGGCAAATGGTCCACTAATTAAGCTACATCCCTGGGGCCTCCTTCTGATATTTTTCTAATATTATTGGTTTGCATAAATAATTGAAAATTTTATTGAAACTGTAATCAATTTTTAACCTTCGAATAAAGGACATACACAGAAATTCTTAAATGTTGAATTAGGAATATTTTCACAGATTTTCCCAGATAAATGCACACATGTTCAAACACTTCAGGTATTATGATGATGGGTGGAAGATGAAATGATTATTTTGGTCTTGATATATCATAGTATGTGTGGTGGTCTGAATAGGTTTGGCCCCCATAGACTCACGTGTTTGAATGTTTGGCCACAGGGAGTGGCACTATTAGAAGGTGTAGCTTTGTTGGAGTAGGTGTGGCTGGCCTTCTTGGAGGAAGTGTGTCACTGTGGGGGTGGTTTTTGGAGTCTCCTATGCTCATGCCCCACCCAGTGTGGAATCAGAGCCTCCTTCCAGCTGCCTTAGCATCACGATTTATAACTTTTGGCTCCTCCAGCATCATGTCTCCCTCCATGACACCATGCTTTCCATCATGGTGATAAAGAACTAAATCTCTGCAACTGTAAACCAGCCCCAATTAAATGTTTGACTTTATAATAGCTGTGGTGGTCATGGTGTCTCTTCACAGCAATGAAACCCTAAGACAGTAGGAGTTGGGCTGGAAAGATGACTCAGTGGTCAAGAGTACTCACTGCTCTTCCAGAGAATCTGAGTTTGGTTCCCAGCACCCATGATGGCCTCTGTGGGCACCTGCACTCATTGTGTGTGATACAACCTAGGAGTCTTGGTCAGGTTCATTTTCTTTGCTATTTAAAGAACTAAAAGGCAGGAAAATTCTCTGAAGGTAGCAGCAGAGAAATCTCAAACTCCAAAAATGGGAGCAGACAGATTCAACAGTTGAAGAAAGGCAGTTTTGGGGGTAAGAACGCAGACACATGGAGAAAAAATATACTCTGCAAAGTGAGGGTGGGAGGTGTCTAAGGAAGCCAAAAGTCCCAGTCTTTTCCAGGGCTGTTTCTTTTTAAATCTCTGAAGATTTCCCTCCCTGACTTAGGGTTTCATTCCTGTGAAGAAACACCATGACCATGGCTATTCTTATAAAGAAACACATTTAGTTGAGACTTGCTTCTAGTTTCAGAGGTTTAGTCCATTGTCACCATGGCAGGAAGCATGTCAGCAACTTGTCTACAGAAAGAGATTGTGAGCCACACTTCGAGTAGCCTCAGCATATAAGAGACCTCAAAGCCTGCTCCCACAGTGACTCACTTCCTTCAACAAGGCCACATTTCCTCCAACAAGGCCACACCTCCTAATAATCCCACTCCCTATGGTCCAAGCATTCAAACACAAGAGTACATGGAGGCCATACCTGTTCAAACCACCACACTCCCCTAATTTAGAGTTGATCAGTTTGAAGAAAGACAGAATAGCTGGTTGGCCCATAACTGTTGTGTAACAGTCCATCAGCCGAGGAGCAAATTGGCAGAAGAAAAAAAGCCTTCTAGGCCTTTGTTTTAAGCTGTCAAGCTTCTGTCTCAGATCAGGAGGATGAGAAAGAAGCCAGCCAGCCACCTTGGACGTTGGCCACCTTTATTACCTAGCCGTGGCCCCTCTCTCTGCCTGTCTACCAGGGAATCTGTCTGACTCCTAGTCTCTCATGTGCATAATACCCCATATCCTCCACATAGACACATAATTAAAGTAAAAATAAAATTTTAAAAATAGTATGAGTCATTATTACTAGTCATAATGTAGAATCAATCCTTTTTGCTTGAAAGAGAAATTTAGACTTTGTATCTTTGAAGTGCTTCGTGGCTCCTTTCCTGATGTCCGAGATGAAGAAAACATATGTATGGGCTGAGTCCCTTCATGTTCACCTTACTGTCTTCTTTCTCACATTCTCCCCAAGTAAAGAATGCTCTAACAGCTCTGCTGCCATCTTTCTGAATGCATCCTTCAAAGCTTCCTTGACTAGATCATTGCGTAAGGCATAGATAAATGGGTTCAGCAGAGGTGTCACAAATGTCGTGATCACTGTCACTGACCAATTAGCATCCACAGAGCCACTCTGTGATGGCCTTACATAGAGAAAAATGGCACTCCCATAGAAGAGGGTTACCACCATCAAGTGGGATGTACAAGTGGAGAAGGCCTTCTGCCGGCCTGAAGCAGAAGGAATGCGCAGGACAGCCAGGACTATGCAGCCATAGGATGCGGCAGTAATAGTGAGTGAGGATACAATGACAAGAAAGGCCAGGACAAAGTCAGCCTCCTCCAGCTTTGTGGTGTTGGTGCATGCCAGGTGGAGCAATGGGCCACTGTCACAGAAGAAGTGCTGCACCACAGCACCCTGCTTGCAGAAAGGAAGCAAGGCCACTGCTACTGTGGGGCCAAGCACAGGAAGGAGTCCCCCCATCCAACAGGCCAAGGCCACACGAAAGCACACAGCTCCACTCATGAGCAAGGGGTAGTGCAGAGGACAGCAGATGGCCAGGTAGCGGTCCACAGACATGACAGCCAACAGTAGGAACTCCGAGGCCCCAAGAAAGAAGTAAAAATAAAACTGAGCAATACATGCGGCAAAGGAAATGCTGTGCTGTTTAGAGAGGAAGTTGGTCAGCATCTTAGGGATGATGACGGAAGTGATCAGAATCTCTAGGCAGGACAAGTTACCCAGGAAGAAATACATGGGTGTCTGCAGACGATGGTCAGCTCCTACCACCCCTACAATCAGCATGTTGCCTGTTAGAGTCAAGAGGTAAATAAGAAAGAACACAGAGAACAGCTCCACTCCCGTGCTGTTAAGATTCGGGAAGCCTGCCAGGACAAACTCTGTTGTCCCATCACTCTGGTTCCCACGTGGAGACATTCCTATCTTTCCCACCTGTAAGACAATATGAGCGTGGTCATGGTGAAAAGATGCCCCGTTACCCATCCTGAAACTCAAGGTCGTTATCTGATTACAGAGCTGGAGAAACTTTTCTCTAAAGGGTAGCTGAATCTTAAGAAAATGTCAGGAGAGTCACATATCTCATCCTCAAATCTTGACTGATGGCTCTTCATTATGATGAAGAAAATGTCTCCAAACATCTGAATTGGGTGAAAAGACAAGAACAAACAGAGCTCCCGCTGATTTCCTGCCTTTGAACTCTTATGTCTCTGCTCACACTGGCTGAGTGCACTGTGCTCCTCAGTTGCAAATTTCTGTATGGAGCTAGTGAAATATCAGGACAAAGGACTCAAAAGAGTTTCCAGTGCCAGCCTAACAAATGAAGTGGCAGAGAAAATCCTAGGATGAAAGTCAAAATCTAGGCTTGGCTTGCCACCACATTTGGAAGATGATCAAGGAATGGAGCCTTTGTTTGCATTTCAATTACCCAGCTAAACAATTAGCAGTAGAAGCTGTGCCACTTTATACAGCAATTCTCCCTTTTCATGGAGAATTTTCACTCAGATCTCCACAAAGTGCTTGTATTTCTGAAGTAAGTTGTATTATATAAAAGGAGGATATAACAGTAAGCCATATTGATTCATTCAGTCTGTTGTCTTCAAGTTAAGTACTCTGGTTAGTATTAATATGATTTCATGATGCCTTTCTTAATTTGTGACTCTTTTCCTTCTGAACCACACCCTAAACTGTCTTCAAAAACAGCCTCCATTGGATTGTCAGAAACAGAACTACAAATTCCTAACTATAGTTAATTAAATTGGAAATGGAGTTGATTCAAGTCCTTCCAATCTTAACACACACACACACACACACACACACACACACACACACACACACACA
>CAJQZJ010032031.1:6021011-6042976 GCA_907164525.1 Lophiomys imhausi | reverse complement strand
ACACACACACACACACACACACACACACACACACACACACACACACACACACACAAAGATTTCTGAATTGTTGTCTTTAAAAGTCTCCACTATTAATAATACTCTGCTATGCTTACAGACAGGAGCCTAGAATAACTGTCCTCTGAGAGGCTCCACCCAGCAGTGGTTCAAAACAGATACTGAGACCCATAGTCAAACATTAGACAGAGATCTAGGAGTCTTGTGGAAGAGTTGGGGAAAGGATAGAGGGACCTGGAGGGGACAAGAACTCTACAAGAAGACCAACAGAGTCAACTAACCTAGGCCCATGGGAGTTCACAGACAGTGAATCACCAACCAAAGAACATCCATGGACTGGACCTAGGCCCCCCACACATATGTAGCTGATGGGTAGCTTGGTCTTCATGTGGGTGCCCTAGCAATTGGAGCTATCTCTGACTTGGACTCTGTTGCCTGCTTTTGGATCACTTTCCCCTAGCTGGGCTGCCTTGTCTGGCCTCAGTGATAGAGGATGTGTTGAGTCCTGATGCAACTTGAAGTGCTGGGAGAGGTTGGGGGGGCAGGGAGGGGGGCTTCCCTTCTCTGAGAAGAGGGGAATGGGAGAAGAGGCCAGGAGGGTAGGACTGGGAGGAGAGGAAGGAGGGGGGCTTCGATCGGGATGTAAAGTGAATAAATAAATTTTTTTTAAAGATTTATTTTATTTATTTTATGCATGAGTGCTCTATCTGCATGTACACCTGCATTCCAGAAGAGGGCACCAGATCACATTGTGGATGGTTGTGAGCCACCATGTGGTTGCTGGGAATTGAACTCAGGACCTTTGGAAGAGCACTAGGCAGTGCTCTTAACGGCTGAGCCATCTCTCCAGCCCCGTGAATAAATAAATTAATGAGGAAAAAAGATAAGGAAAACACAAAAGGAAAAACTAATTAAAAACTCTCAGTAGCAAAACATCAGAACTGACTTTAAGAGCATTGGTTCTCCTCTAGCTGGACTGTTCTGAACATCCCAACCATCCCATTCCCAGCGAACATTAGACCCCTTACTCCCTATTCTGTTCCCTTTCTCATCCTCAGTCTTAGATGTGTGAGTGGGAACCAATTGTACCTTTTGTCTAGGACACAGAATTTTGTGCTCATTCACTTCAGGGTCTCATTGATGTTACTCCTCCCTCCAGCTTCTACAGAGATTATCACATTGTACAAGTTAAGACAACCACTTTCATGCTGTACTCAGTGATTCAGAGACTGGCCATTGTTGGATCACTGCTCACTCAATACCTAATGGCATAACAGAAAAATTAAGATTTGTGACAGGAGGGAATGCTACTCCTATGTGTAGAATGATAAGAAAAACATAAAAAAAATTAGCCTTAGATGGGGTAAGTAGTATTTTCAGGAAAGAGATGCCTAAAATAAATGCTTTCAAATGAGTGCTTGAGGGGAAGTGAACATTTTCCCTAGAAGCAATGCTTTTGACCTATGAACAGAGAGTAAGGATGAAGTGTAACAAGACAGCACTAGGCATCTCAAAGCAAATCTTTTTTTTCTGGCCCCCTGTCATTCCCTGTGAAACCACCATGTCCCTGGACTGAGCCTATCTATGTGTGAGGTAACAGGAAGGTGACTCTCCTGCAGCTGAAGGCCCTTGACATTTTTTATAAGTATAGGAGGACCCTGAAATATTTATCTTCCCCAGTTTGTGAGCAATGTCCCCTCTGTCCTATGGTCCTTCCAGCACCCTGCACTGTGGAGCTGACGGTAGTAGCCTGGTATCCTGGGAGTTCCAGAGGATGACTATTGGACTTGGGAAAACAAGAGAAGTTGGGTAACGCCTCTCCCTTTGGGCTTCCTTCCCTGGCATATCCTCTGGTGCTAATCTTCTGCCTAGTGAACATACAGGCTCTCTGACCCTAGGAGGGTGTTACACTGTTCCTTCACCGTTTTTGCTTTATTTGTTTGATTGATTGCTTTGAGACATGATCTCACTAAGTAGCCCTGGAACTTGCTATGAAGACCAGGTTGGCCTTAAATTCAGAGATGGGGGTAATACACCATTCCCGGATATTCTGTTCCTTCTTATACCATGGGCAAGTCAAACATCAGGGCCTAATCTTCTCTCTGTAGAAGGAATGACTCCTACAACATGATCAACGACCCTGGGCTACACTAGGCACAATTCACATGAAAGACAGCTGTCTCAGCACTCTAAAATGTCACTACAAGAACAGTAGCTAGAAGACAAGGAGTGAACATGAACAGTCGCTTCTACCTTGAGAATACAACACACTTACCAATAGCTGTTTTCATCTCTAGTGGTGAAAAAACATTCTTTTTCCCCCTTATTGATGGAGTTTAGGAATACAATGTCCATTTTTTGCTTTTAGATCCCATTCTTCCTGGCTCCTTGTTCTAGATTGAGTGCAGGGAAGAAGGCTTGATGCCATTGGTCCCTAAGAAATCTCTGTATAGAAAGGCATGGTCTTCCATGTGCCACTTTGGTTTTCAGTGGAGAAATAAGACTTGATCCAGACACAAGGAGCTTGATGAGCAGCGATGCTGGGAACAGAGAAATTATCCAAGATAATAGATAAAAAGGGGGGGGGTGCAAACACATCCCAAGGGGCCCAGGAGAAATTTGTAATTCTATGGTAACTTTCTAGACATCGTTTCTGGTAAATCTGAAAAGGAGATGAGGAATGTTTTCTTCATTTGACATCGACCATCGTAAGTCAGGCAACTGTAAAAGGAGCATTAACTATGGAAATGAGGGAAATCATTATCTGACCAGCATCAACCTGATGGGGCCTCGCTCCTCATGACACTCTGGGGGAAATATCTGTAACCCAAGCAACACAGACCTCACCTCTTCACCCTGAGGACTTAAAATGATAGTGGGACTCTTTCCCTTGGGTTCCATGGTAGAAAATAATGGCAGGCCCAAGGGTATGATAAGATAGTAACAGGCTGTCCGCACCATCTCTCTTCTGTTGCTTCTCCCTGCCCTATGCTTTATATCTTGCCAATCATACATAATTCCACAGGCCCAAAAACGTCATCAAGAACTCTGGAAAGCTGCTCATGCACTTTTCTCTCTATGAACCACATGCTCCTTGCTAAAGACAGGACTACTTCTTGTTCAGGTCCAGGCCCGTTTACCCAGTGCTACCCATTCCTCTCCACCCCACCCGTCTGACACTTTCCAACTAGGACTATGACCAGTTCTGGGGACTTCCCACCAACCTGACATTTAACCTGTTGCATTATGACCTTTCTTTCTTGGCTCACCTTCTAGTCTCTTAATCACTAGAGCACCAGGTTTTCACCTTTGCATTCCTGGCATGAGTCACAACTCTTGGAACATACCAAATGCTTAAAAACAACGTGTGAGCTAACCTACTTTGAATCCCCAGACCGGAAGAGTGGCTGCTTTTCTTCAATAAGCATGAGCTGGGTTTTGAGCCAAGTAGAAGAACACCCAGGGCCTTCTGGGTCAGTTTGACTAGATTCTATCCTTGCTGTACATAATCCTTCCGAGAGCATAAAAGATAGCCGTAAAGAAGCCTAGGCAAAGTGAGATGAGCTACCCCTAAACTGTAAAGGAAGGAGCAAGAGTGGACTGAGGACAGTCAGAGGTGTCCCACCAAATCAGACTCTAAGTGGGAGCTCTCACGTGCTAAGCTAAGGGAAGGATGCATCTAAAGAGAAGGCCCAAGAACTATGAGAGCTGTCTAGAGAATTCTATACAAAATTTTGAACCTTAACTGAAGCAGGACCTAGTGGTTCATGCCAGTAAACCCAGCACTTGGGAGGACTGCCAGGGACTTGAGGCCAATTTGAGATACATAATAAGATTCTGTCTCAAAATAAAACTTGATTGAGCTATAATACTTAAAACTACTGAAAAAGAAAAAAGAATATGGTGAGATGATTTTTTTAAATTACAGAACTAGATTTCCAAATTTTGAAATTTTGACTAGTATACAAAGAAATTGGTTTCCTTGAGACATTTTCATAATATGTATTATTATTGTTATATTTATTTTTATTTGCCTTCCTACCCTTCCCCATGTTCCTTCTGGGCATCTTGTGACTTCCCTTCTACCTTCCAATTAAGTGTCTCATACATGCTATTACCCTCTCTTGTTCCCCTCCCTTTAGATGTCTGTCTTTCATAGCTGCCTTCCTACTTCGATATCTTACAAAATATACATTTACAAATATGTATTGTACAGTATATGTATAAACTTAAATCTAGACTCCACATGTGAAAGAAAATACAATGTTTGTCTTGAGTCTGGCTTATTTCCATCCACTTTCCTATGGATATCATAATTTCATTTTGTTTTACAGCTGAAGATAATCCCATTGTGTATCTTTGCCCACATTCTCCTTTCCTGTACATCTGTTAGTTGCGGGTCTTCTCTGTTTCTTAGCTAGCGTGAATAAAGCAGCAGCGAACACAGCTGTGCAAGGACCTCTGAGGAACGTTGACTTAGACTCCTTGATGTAAGGCTGGATTATGTGCTAGTGTTTAGTACTTTGAAGAATCTCCATGTTGATTTCCACATTGACTGTACCAGTTTATTTTCTTACCAGGGGTAAATAAAGATTTCTCTTTTCCTACATCCTGGCCAGCATTTGTTGTCACTTTTTGCTTGGAGATTCCATCAGGAGTGACATGGAATCTCAAAGTAATTTTATTTTTTTTCCTGATGGCTAGGGATATTAAACACATTTTCAAATCCTTATTGGTCATTCGTGTTTCATTTCTTTGGATCACTAGCTATTCACTTTATTAGCTCATTTATTAGTTATATGATTTTTGGCTTTTAACTTTTGGGTTCTGCATAGTTTTTAAACAGCAAAGATCTTTTGTTTCCACCCAGCAGGCTTTCTTCACACCAGTGATTGCTTCCTTTGTGGCATTAAAGTGGTTTAATCTTGTGCAATCTTGTTTGTCAACTCTTAAGATCATTTCCTGCACAATTAGAATCTTTCCCAAGAAATCCTTAACTATTCTTGAAGTATTTTCTCTGTTTCCTCTAGCAATCTCAAAGTTTCAGGTCATACATTAAGGTAGTTAATTCATTTTGAATGAGCTTTCTACATGGTAAGAGATGTGAGGTTTCATTCTTCTACATGCATGCAGACATGCAGTTTTTCCACAATGGCTGGTTGTGGAACACGGCCACAATTTCCACAAGTAAGTGTGAAAATTACAGAGCTACTTGTATGAAAATGCCTTTGGCAGTCAGGCTACAATCAAATCTAGCTGATCATATAACAATACAGCATATTAGAAAAAAATTTCCTACATTTGTGACTTACATGATTATGATGGTATATACTTTACCTTTAAGGTATACACACACGGTTCAAAAGTAAACCTATAACAACACATAGGCTAAGACATTAGGTGTAGCTCAACAGTAGTGTACTGAGCACTTGCCCAAACCCACTTCTATCTCCAGCAACACAAGGAGAATCTAAGTCCTACGCCCTCCGTTGTCCATACCCACTCACTCCCCATCATCCGTTAACCTTTTTCATTGTTTCAATGTTAATTCTTCCAACGTTTTTTGTTATATAACAAGCAAAAGGCAAAAATGTCCCTCTGTTTGCTTATTATTTTTAGAGTCTGTGCTCTGTTTCCTGCTTTTAAGATAGTCTGTAAAATGTCTTCTCTCTGTACACTGAGAACAGGTGGGAAATGTTTAAACTGTGCTTACTAATGTGAAAAACCTAGTAGTTACTTTATGAGTTCCTGGAGCAAAATCTCTAACAAAAGAAACTTAAGAAAGAAAGGGGTTGTCTTGACTAACAGTTTTGAGGGTGCAGGTCATCATGGGTAGGGAAGCACGGTCACCAGAGTGTGAAGCAATTGGTCACATTACGTCTGCAAAGAAGAACTTCTGCAGGAAGCAGACAGAGGTGAGTGCTGGGCTCTGCTCCACTTCTATTTATTTTGGACAAGGTCTCACTATGTAGCCCTGGCTGTCCTGGAACTCACTGTATAGACCAGGCGGGCCTCAAACTCACAGAGATCCGCCTGCCTCTGTTTCCCAAGTGCTGGGGATAAAGGTGCACACCAGCACACCTTGCTCCTTTTGTCCCCCAGTTCAGGACCTGAGTCCAAGCAATGATACCACTCATATTTGTGGTGGGTCTTCCCACGTCAACTAACTCAACCTAGAATTTTTTTTGCAAATATTTGTTCCCATTGTGATTCTAGACCCCATTAAGTGGGCAGTCAAGGTTGCCCTCCGCTACAAATGTATTGTGCTAAATGAACTGCAGCCTTCTTGAACTTGTATCTGATTATTGCCGGGATTTTAACTTCAGTTTTCCTCATTAGTAACAGCTGTTGCTATAAACTATATAAGCAGTGAGCTATATAAAAATTATTTATAACAAATTCACATGTCTGGACTTTTCTTCAAGGTAAAATGGGGCTATAAATAAGACAAGCTTGGCCATGAGTTGGCAATTTGTAGAACTACATGTTGGTCGCACCATGATTCATTATACCAGCCTAGCTATTTGCATGTGCCTCAAAATTTTCATATGTGAACTGCCCCACAGTCCTGACGTGCCTTCCCTACATGAAGGGTTGCATCTTCGAACTGTGAGCCAAAACAAATCCTTCTTTCCTTAGGTTGCTTGGTTGGATATTTTGTTCCAGAGATGCAGAAAGTAGCTAAGGCACGTTTCACGCTGCTGGTTGCCTTAGTTCAGACATTTTCCATCTGCTCTGCATTAGCTACTGCTCTGTTGCTGTGATAAAATACTATGACCAAAACAACCTGAGGAAGAGTTTATTTTGACTCACAGCTCTAGCGGGATAGGAGTCTGCAGTGGTATGGGGAGGAATGAGAGAGCACGGGGCAAGCATAGTTGTAGGAGCTGAGAATTCAAAGCGTACAGAGGAAACAGAGAGAGGGAACTGGAAGTGGCGTGAGGCTTTTAATCTCGCAGCCTGTCCCCCTGTGACATACTTCCTTCAGCAAAGCTGCCCCACCTAAACATCCCCAAACAGCGTCACCAACTGGGGACCAAGTTTTCAAATGCCCAGGACCACAGGGGATATTTCTCCCTGAGAGCATCTCATGCTCTAAATGCAGAGAGAAAGACAGAGTAAATATATAATAGTAGAAATCAAGTATCTGAGAGATGACTATGTTTTGTAAAAATACAGTATTTCTTTGGTTAAAAATTAATGTCAAAAATATCTCCCTAAAGATAGAAACTAATTCTGCAGAATTAACCAACCAGTCTCTGGGGAATATCAAATACCATGTGGGTTATACAGATTCCAGGAAATGTAAACTGATAATGAACTCCAAAAGGGATTCAACTTTATCTGAAGCAACCTAATTCTGATCCAGATACTGTGGAGGGAAGGGAGAAATTCAAGAACACAGAGAATTCCAGTTTAGAGTGCGGAGATTGCATTAGAATAATGGTTGGAACCCAGAAGTCTATTTTTCATTGTGACAGATTTCTTAACATTACTTTTCTCTTTTGTCCCATTTAAAAATTTAACAACATAGGAAAACATGACAAAGTGCTGTCACAAAATGACATAACAGAAGTTTAGTTCAGTCTGGGCTGCTGTAACAAGTTGCCATAAACCAGGTGGGCTGAAGGTAAAAGCTGATGAGGAAACACTTGCCTAGCATGGACAAAGCCCATTACAATGCTCCCTCCCAAATTTACAGCCTTAACCATTGTTATTACGTGTGTGTGTGTGTATTATTATGATTAACATATATATATATATGTTTATATAGTAATCAACATATAAACACAACCTGCTGGGTCCTTCCATTGTTGTCTGCTTGAATATCTTTCTAGGGATCACATTCTATTAGATAATGAATCAGGAGGCTTACCACACCCCCACCAAGCTGGGACTCAAGTTCATGATTTTCACACTCCTTCATAATGCTTGAAGGTGCCCCTCCACCCACCTCAACTCCATTCACTGGAGATTCCAATTCTTGTTACAGATCCAAGGTCCCCGAAGATCTTTCATCTCTGTCTCTCCAGATTATTCTTTGTCTCACTACAGCCTATATGAGAGAGCCTCCTCACTCCAAACCTCCAACTACCTAGGGACTCTGCCTCTTGGTTTAGATAGGATCCCCTTAGCTCCTTCCCACAGTCTCTCTCAGTCTCTTCTCTGTGCACAACTGTATTCCTCTCTGCCACCCACCAGGAGACCCACAGGCTTTCCTAAGACCCAGAGGTCCACAGGGAGAGCAAAAGAAAACAAGGACCAGACACATCCAACAGGGGCAAGATCTAATGTCAACACTTCAATCACCTGAATAATCTCTACTCCAGAGGCCTAGATATCAGCAGAACCCTGAAACCCTCCTATAGCAGACACTGGTAAATATAATATATGTAATATAACTGAAGCTCAAGGCTTCTAAATAGCAATTATGAGTATATTCAAAGACCTTAAAGAGAATATAAATAAATCTGTTAATCAAGTCTATGTAAACACAAACAGTGGAATAAAATAATGAAAACAGTTCATCAAGATATGAAAGTAGAAATAGAATCACTAAAGAAAACACAAACTAAGAAAAATGGAAATGGAAAACTTTAAGAAGTCAAACAAAAACCTTATGGTAAGCCTCACCAAGAAAATACAATTGATGATCACAAGTATTGATGACAAGGTAGAAGAAATGGATGCTGCAGTCAAAGAAAATGTTAAGTGTAAAACAATCCAGGCACAAAACATCCAGGAAAACTGAGACACTATGAAAAGATCAAATCTACAAATAATAGGAATAGAGGAAGGAGAAGAAACACAGGTTAAAGGCACAGAAAATATTTTCAACATCATAGAAGAAAATTTCCCTAACCTAAAAAAGGAGGTGCCTATCAAGGTAAGGTACAAGAAGTATACAGAACACCAAGCAGACAAGACCAGAAAAGAAATTCTCAACACAGTATAATCAAAACACTAAATGCACAGAACAAAGAAAATTAAAAGTTGTAAAGAAAAAGCACCAAGTAACATATAAAAGCAGACCCATTAGAATCATACATAACTTCACAATGGAGACTTCACAATGGAGAAGGGACTAGACAACTGTTCTACAAACTCTAAGAGACCACAGATGCCAGCCCAGACTTCTATACCCAGTAAAACTATCAATCACAATAGACAGAGGGGAATTTTTTCTATGATAAAACCAAAACTGAACAGTATTTATCTACCAATCCAGCCCTACAAAAGGTATTACAAGCAAAACCACAATCTGAAGATGTTAATCCTAGAATATATTTACAGAACATTTTACCCAAACAAAAAAGAATATATCTTCTTTTCAGCAGCTCATGGAACATCCTCCAAAGTTGGCCACAAAGCAAGTCTCAACAGATGCAAGAAGATCGAAGTAGCATCTTGCATCCTATTTGACCACCATGGATTAAAGCTAGATATCAACAACAATATAAACAACAAGAGACTCACTACTGAATGAAAACAGGGTCAAGACAGAAATTAAGCAAGAAATTTAAAAACTTTGTAGAATTTAATAAAAATTAAATTACAAAATACCCAAAACTATGGAACACAATGAAGGCAGTCCTAAGTGGCAAGTCATTAAGTGTCTACACAAAAATGTTGGAAAAACTGGGCAGTGGTGATGCATGCCTTTAAACTCAGCACTTGGGAGGCAGAGGCAGGAGGATCTCTGAGTTTGAGGCCAGCCTGATTTACAGAACAAATTAAAGGACATCCAGGGCTACACAGAGAAACCCTGTCACAAAAGAGAGAAAGAAGGAAAGAAAGAAAGGAAGGAAGGAAGGAAGGAAGGAAGGAAGGAAGGAAGGAAGGAAGGAAGGAAGAAAGGGAGGGAGGGAGGGAATGGAAAGAAAAGAAAGAGAAGAAAAGAAAAAAATTAGGGAGATCTCATAGAACTAATACCAAAAAGGAATATGTGGCAGGAAATAATCAAACTCAGTGCTTAAACTAATAAAATAGAAGCAATAAAAGAAAAGAATACAAAGAAGATTTGAATGAAATGAAGACTTGGTTCTCTGAGTGAATTTTGTGTGTATACATTTTTTTGTTTGTTTTATTTTGATGCACACCAGAAGAGGGAATCAGATTCTATTACAGATGGTTGTGGACCACTACGTAGTTCTATACCACTGAGCCATTTCTCAAGCCTCCTCTATGAGTGATTTTTAAGACTGATAAATGCTTAGGCAAATTAACTAAATGATGGAGAGAAGATTCAAATTAATAAAATTAGAGATGAAAAGAGGAGCATCCCAGCACACACTGAAGGAATCCAGAGAATCGTAAAAGCATAATTTAAGCCTAATCTGTATCCCATCAAACTGGAAAACTTAAAAGAAATGAATGAATTTCTTGATATATACAACC
Organism: Lophiomys imhausi; assembly: GCA_907164525.1. Classification (NCBI taxonomy): domain Eukaryota; kingdom Metazoa; phylum Chordata; class Mammalia; order Rodentia; family Muridae; genus Lophiomys; species Lophiomys imhausi. The sequence goes on along the minus strand of CAJQZJ010032031.1, from coordinate 6,032,560 downwards.
TACCAAAGTTAAGTCAAGACCATATAAGCAACTTTAAACAGACCCATAACCAGCCTAGTGAAGTGGACGCAGTATGTAAAAGTTTCCCAACCGAAAAAAAAGCTCAGGGTCAGAAGGATTAGATGCAGAACTCTACCAGACCTTCAAGCAAGAATTAGTGTCAACACTCTCCAAATTATTCTGCAAGATAAAAACAGAAGAAACATAACCTACTTCCTTTGATGAGGCCACAATTACCATGATAGCTGAATCACACTAAGATGCAACAAAGAAAGAGAATTATAGACCCGTTGTCCTGATGAAAATAGGTGCAAAAATTCTCAATAAAATACATGCAAATAGAATTCAAGAACACATCAAAAAGATCATCCACCAAGATCAAGTAAACTTCACCCCCAATGTGCAAGGATGGTTCAACATTTGTAGATGGATAAATATAACCATTACATAAGCAGACTGAAAGGCAAAAACCACATGATCATCTCATTAGATGCAGAAAAGACCTTTGGCAAACTTTAACATCCTTTCATGATGAAATTCCTGGGGAGACTAGGAATATAAGGGCACCTCATCATAATAAGGGTAATTTACAAAATAATAACGAGAATTCAAAGTCCATAGCCAACATCAACCTAAACAGAGAAAACTCAAAGCAATTTCACTAAAATCATGAACAGCACTCATTCTCTCCACATCTATTCAATAGAATACTTTAAGTCTTAGCTATAGCAATACAACAACTGAAGGGACTTGCGAGATGGCTCAGATGTTAAAAATATTGGATGCTCTTTCAGAGGGTCAGGCTTCCATTCCCAAAACCCACATGGCAGCTCACAACCACCTGTAGCTCTAGTTCCAGGGGATTTACAGACACCTTCTTCTGGCCTCTGACAGCATCAGGCACACAGACACATGCAGACAAAATGCCTGCACACATAAAATGAAGTATTAAAAAGAAATTAAAAATTAGATAACTGAAGGATATCAGCAGATGAAAATAGGAATTGAAGAAGACAAAGTATCTTTATTTGCAGATTATGTAATTATATATATAAAAGATCCAGCCAGGTGTGGTGGTGCACGCCTTTAGTCCCAGCACTCTGGAGGCAGAGGCAGGCGGATCTCTGTGACTTTGAGGCCAGCCTGGTCTACAAAGAGAGTCCAGGACAGCCAGAGCTGTTACACAGAGAAACCCTGTCTCGAAAAAAAAAAAAAAATCCTAAAATCTCCACAAGGAAATGTCTACACTTGATAACCACTTTCAATAAAGTAGCAAGGTACACAATTAACAGACAAAAATCAATAACCTCCCTATATACAAATGACAAGTGGACTGAGAAAAAAATCATGGAGGCAATATCTTTCACAAAAGCCTCAAAAATAATAAAATACTCTAAGAAAAACTCCAATAAGGCTGGGTATGGTGGTGCACACCTTTAATCCCAGCACTCGGGAGGCAAAGGCAAGAGAATCACTGTGAGTTTGAGGCCAGCCTAGTCTACAGAGTAAGTTCAGGACAGCCAGGGCTCTGTTACACAGAAAAAACCTGTCTCAAAAAACCAAAACCTACCAAACAAACAAACAAAAAAAAAAAACCAAAAACCTCTAACTAAACAAGTGAAACACTTCCATAATAAAAACTTCAAGACATTGAAGAAAGAAATGGAAACATATATCAGAAGATGAAAAGATCTCCCATGCTCATGATTGGTAAAATAAATATAGTAAAAATGGCTATCCTAGCAAATACACAATCCATGTCAAAATTTCTACATGATTCTTCACAGAAATTGAAAGAACGATGTTCAGCTTCATATGGAAATATTAAAAACCCAGAATAGCTAGAACAATTTTGAATAATAAAAGAACTCTGTGAGGTATAACTATTCCCAGTTTCAAGTTGTACTGCAGAGGTATAGTGATGATGATGATGATGATGATGATGATAATCATGATAAAGCATGGTTCTGACATAAAAACAGATACATCAATCAGTGGAATCAAATTGAAGACCCAGACATAAGTCCATATACCTATGGACACCTGAGTGTTGAGAAAGCAAAAATTCACAATGGAAAAAAGGCATTGCCTTCTACAAATGGAGCTAGTCAAACTGGATGGCTGCATGTATAAGAATGCAAACAGATGGTCTATGTATCACCTTGAACCAAACTCAACTCCACATGGATGAAGGATTTAAACAAAAGACCAGATACCCTGAATCTGATAGAAAATAAAGTGGAGAGTAGTCTTGAACTGTTTGACACAGGCGACAACTTCCTGAACGTAACACTGACAGCTCAGGCAGTAAGAACAACAATTAATAAATGGAACCTCACGAACCCTCATGCTTCTGTAAGGCAAAGGACACCATCAATTGGACAAAGCAGCAGGCTACAGAAGGGGGAGAAATCTTTCCCGACTACACATCCAACAGAGTGTTAGTATCTAAAATATATAAAGAAAAAAAAAAACAAAAGCTGTGTACCAGGAAAGCAAATAACCCCATTTTAAAATGAGGTACAGAACTACAGAGAGATTTCCGAAAGGTAAAATGCAAATGACTGAGAAACACTTAAAGAAATGGTCAACATCCTCAATCATCAAGGACATGCAAATCAAAACTACTTTGAGGTTTCATCTTATGCCAGTCAGGATGGCCATGACCAACAAAACAAATGGCAGCTCATGTCAAGGATGTGGGATAAAGGGAGCACTCCTCCATTGCTGGTGGGAGTGCAAACTTGTACAGCCACTATAAGGCATGTGGTAGTTCTTCAGGAAGCTGGGAATAGATCTACCTCAAAGTTCACCTATACTACTCTTGGGCACATACCCACAGGATGCCTGGTCCTACCACAGACACATTTGTTCATCCATGTTCATTGCTGCTCTATATAGACAGAAATTTGAAGTAGCCTAGATGTCCATCAACAGTTGAATGAGTAAGTAAAGATGCGGTACATTAACACAATGAAATTTTATTGGCTGTTAAAAAAATCATGAGGGCTGGAGAGATGGCTCAGAGGTTAAGAACACTGACTACACTTCCAGAGATCCTGAGTTCAAGTCCCAGCACTCACATGGTGGCTCATAAACATCTATAATGAGATCTGGTGTCCTCTTCTGGTGTGTATGCAGAACACTGTATATATAATAAATAAATACATATTTTTTAAAATCACAAAATCTGCAGGTAAATGGGCAGAGCTAGAAAAAAAAACCATCTGGAGTGTGATAACTCAGACCCAGAAAAGATAAATATGGTATATATTCTTCTATATATGGATGAAGTATTTGATAAGAATGCTAGAGTCCGTATAACCAAGAGATTATGTTTAGAGTGAAAGAATGGGAGTGAGGGATGAATCACCCAAGGAAGGAGAAACAATTATAGAGAGACAGGGAGGAGACTAGAACAGGATTAAATGGGGTGGAGGAAGGAAGAGGCAGGTAAGGGAGGCAATATGTATATATGAAAGAAATCTAAATGGAGTCACCAGATTACAGAGAGACAATGACCCAACTAAACATATTTCATCACCAAGTTTTCCAGAGCTAGGAACTGATTATACCTAGTTGAATTGTTGGACAAATGGGACCTATGGTAATCTTTAAATATGTAAGGCTATTGCTAAGGCTATCAGTTGCTCTCCATAAATTGATGGTAAGGCTCTGTTACTAAAGGCAACACCTATATATCTCGTTGAACACAGAGAAGTTGAGCTGGTTCCTAACTAGCCCCTTCACCCCTACAGACTAGTCATGGAACTGGAAGACACTCTGCAAGTTACCAGAGAAGAAAGGTAAACACCAATCCAGCTATAAAACTTATGATCTACAACAGTGATCTGTCTCCATGAAACAATGGTGCAATAGTGGCTCGTAACCAAGCACTGTCTGATTGGATTTAAGGCCCACTCAGTGAAATGAAACCCATGCCTGACATTACTCAAGTGGCCAAGAACCTAAAACTAAATAGGTCATGGACCCAGGGAAAAACCAAATACTACTGTTCTACTAAAGGAATGTTGTAATAAAATGGCCATTGTAGACATTTTGCTATACCAGTAGATCAGTGTCTCACTCAGCCATCATCGGAGAACCTTCCTTCTGTGGTAGATGGGAATTAATACAGAGAGCCACAACTGACAATGTGTAGAGAGTGAGAGACTTTGGAATACTCAGGCGTAAATGGGATGTCTTCATCCAACTCCTCTTCTCATGGCTCAGGGAACTATGTGGAAGAGGAAGCAGAAAGATTATAAGAGCTAATGGAGATGGAAGACTCCCAGGAAATAGTGCCTTTCAGACACAACAGTACTGATGCACATGTGAACTCACACAGAGGAAGCATACACAGACTCACACAGGTTCATGGGGTCCCAGCACTGAAAGGGAGACGTGGACATGAGCTCCCATCCCTAACCAAGAAACTATCTCCAATGGACAACCAGTTTCAAAGGAAAAAGCCCATTTTCTCCATTAGAGTCTTACTGGGTATATTAACCACACTTTGGGGAGGTCCCCACACCCAGAAGTAGATGGTCAACATAAAATGAACTTAATGATTTTTTGTAGATTTTTAAAAATCTCATATTTAAATGTTTGTTTGGGCATTATTTTTTCACTTCACTGGTCTTTTGTTTGTATCTCATGGTTTCTAACTTTGTGTTCTGTGTGTGTGTACATGCACGTATATGTCACAGTTCATATATGGAACTCAGTCCTAGCCTTCCATTTTGTTGGAGGCAGGATTTCTCATTGTTCCCCAAGATCTTTCCTGCTTCTATCTCCCATCTCGATCTAGAAGTGCTGGGATTACAGATTCATGATATCATTTCTAGCTTTACTCAGGTGCTAGAGATCTGAACACAAGTTATCACATTTGCATGAAAATGCTTTGCCCATTGAATATCTCCCCAGACTTCACATGGACTCTTAAAACACCACTAGCTTGCTTCCACCAACCCAAAAGCTAAGAGTGTCATCAGAGAGTAACTGAGGCCTAAACAGAGATTCCCCTATTTGATACAACCTGCCTTCCTGGTGTTCCCGCCAATCCACTTTATAGGTATCTTCATTTACAATTGTCTTTGTTCTGTTATAATAAAAACTTCACAAAACTGCTCCCATGTTGTAACATGGTATTTGAGTTACCCTAAACCTGTATTCCTTAGTTATAGTCACTCATATTTGCTTCCAGAATATTCTCTTATTCCTTTTGAAGCAAGAATTATATGTTTTGGACTGACATAACTGAGAAACAAAACAAAACAACAAACAAAAAAACATTTCCTCAGATATCAAGGACCTTGTTCCACATGGTTGTCAATTATCTAGGATCGATCTCTGTCATTCCTGTCAGCTAGCCACCCCATTTTCTCAGTGACAGGCAGGAAAATGCAAGTAACTGAGAACTCTTTAAAATTTCCTTATGACTCAGTAAGTTTCATTAGGGATGCTCACAGTAGAAGGAGTGAGAGGTCATTTATAGTAGCTTGGGCACCTTAGCAGTGGTTCTAGAACTGAAGAAAATGTCCTTCCTTCACCCATCAACCATTACTTGCCTACAGATCTTTAGGAAGGGAGGGGATTTCCAGAGAATCTTCCCAATCATTGACAGGATTTTTAACACACAAGAACATCCAAATTGTAGAGGATGCTTTGCCTTGGTTCAGTCCATGGATGCATAAAAAAAAATATACAGGTCCTGAGGTTCCCGTCTGGCCCATATTGTAAGGTGGCTTTCAATGAAAACTTTCAAGACTGTGGCCATATGTGACTTCAGGACACTAACATCCTCATAAAGTTAAGAATGTGTATAACTGCATCCCCAGGCAGCCATGAATGAGCAGTAAGCAAACACAAGGAAACAAAGAGCACAGATATCAAAAACCTGCAGGCATATGTCATTTGAGCCCAAATCAAGCTAAGAGCCCAAGAATGTCCATTTATTCTACCCTACCAGCTGACCTGTGAAGGGTCCACATTGTGAAGGCTGAAAGGAGAGATGGTGCCACTAAAAGACCCCGAGTTCACTCCTTTGGGACCCTGGGAATGTCCAAGCCTTAGGAACACTTGGAAACTTGCCCCTTGGTAAGAAAAAAGACCCTCCCCAGCTCCCTACTCCTCATGTCTTTGGGGTAGAGCAAATCCTCTGGGCAGGCTTGCTGCCCATGCTGCTGGGTGCCCTCAGCAAGGCTCCTATCCCTCTGCAATCCCTTTCTCCTGGTATTGAGTAGGCTAATTCTAGATATTAAGAAAGCAGGGTTGAGTGGCAGGGAAGAGTTCTGGGGTTGGCTGCTGCAGGGTGCCTCCCTCAGGGGAGGACCGCTGTGTAGAGGAAAGGAGGACTGAATGGCTGCTGCAGACACAGCTGAATGAGGTCCAGCTGCTGGGTTCTCAGGAGATCCCTGCTGGGACACTTATGCCAACAGCTGCCTGGTACAGCCCTCACCCAGCTCTTGCAGCCTGTCCCTGCAATGGCTCCCTGCACAGAGACATTTGATAGATGACACCTAGAGACATGGGCTGAGGTGAGGAAGCCCCATTCTGCTTAGACCCAGGCCCAGGATTTTCCTGAGGCACCCAAGATAGGAGACTGGCACAGAGACAGCCGAGAGCTTCACTCCCTGCTTCAGCCTCCTTGCTGTCCTCTGTAGATGGTATCACTCAAGGCTGGATCTCGTTTGTTTGTTTGGCTTTTGTGGTGGGGAGGCAGTAGGATAGGAAGGCTCAAACTCACAGAGATCCACCTACCTCTCCATCCTGAGTGCTGGGATTAAAGGTGGTAATCACCACATCTGGCCTGAAGGCTGGAACCTTTTGAAAGCTACAGAATACCAAGACCTTGCTGAGGCAGGCAGAATCCCTTGACCTGACAGTGACACTGCTTTCCTTCAGCAGTGGGATTCTTGGCTTGATGTGGAAACCACAGATTATCCATGAGAGGAGGTGCTTGAAAAGAAAGGAAGGCTCACATGGCATCCTACTACAAAGGGAAATGGCCCCTCCCTTTTCACGAGTATCAGAAAGCTGTGCTCCTACCGAAGAGGTTCCCTGTACAGTTCCTTTTTCATGATCAGTTCCATTTGGATATCACACGTCTAGGACCAATCCCTGGCACTCCTGTCAGCTAGACACTATCTTTACAGAGGTCATCCCTCTCCTGGCCCTGGCACTGCTCTCCTCCTCCTGCAAGCTCTCTGGTTGGGAGTCTTTATCTTCCAGCTGGGGTCCACTTCCACCTGGGAGCAAAAGCCAGCAAGAGCTCTCACCAAAAGACCTGTGAGAAAGATGCAAGTTTGGATGCCTCTACAAGGACATAAGTGCACCCTAGCAAGGCTGCACCACCTTTCCAAGCAGTGTCACAACTGGCAGCGAAGTGTTCAAGTACTGGAGCCTATGGTGGGCATTTCTCATCCAAGCCATCACCATAGCCTATTCCCAGCACGTGGCAGTCTGTGGCAGTCTGCTTACTGTAAGTCTGAGGCCAGCTTGAACTATTCAGTGACTACCATGCCAGGCTTGGCTATAGAACGAATCATATCCTAAAACTCATTAAGCCAAACGTTTTTTTAAAAAGATTAAAATAGTTCTTCAAGGTCCCATTTGACAATATTTGAAGACAGTTTTGTTTTGTTTTTATTTTTATTTTTTATGTTATTTTAATCACATTTGGTTAGGAAAGGTACCATGAGAGAACTTTTCCTCAAAAGACTTCAAATCCTGGTAGTTGTCTCAGCACGGGAAAAGATGCAGGCAGGAGCCCCAGGAGTTCAAAGATCATCTTCAGTTACATATCTAGTCCCGGTCCAGCCTAGGCTACATGACACTCTTCCTGAAAACAAAGTAAAACAAACAAACGGCCCAGAACAAGCAAACAGAAAAACAGCACTATTGCTGACTTCAAACTCATCCTAGTACTTTTTGGTTCTGGTCTTAGTTTGGATCAATTCTTGACATCACTTCATAGTGGTTTGTGTAGGAAAGAGACAGGGGTGGGAGATGCAGGTGAGAAAGGCAGTATTTTGATGAAACTTAAGTTCAGGGGCAGACAATGCCTCACTGACCTCCGCAGAGTTTGACCAAAGGAGTAGGGTACGCCGTTCTAGTCACATTCACAGTCTAGCGGCAGGAGTTCAGAAAACACAATCGCCTTTTGAAATTAGAACAAAGGATAGACTGAAGATGAACTAAATCACCAGTATCGGGAAAGAAAATACTGGCAGCGGTGGGATTCGAACCCACGCCTCCGAAGAGACTGGAGCCTAAATCCAGCGCCTTAGACCGCTCGGCCACACTACCAATCAGCCCACCTCACCCTACGTACGCTAGTTATTTATATTATTCCACTTCTTTTTAACTCGTTCTCCGAAATCTAGGATTTCCCCTTCGCATTGTCCTCCCAAATCGCTGACCTGGCTCTGGAGTGAGCGGGTTAAACAAACTATCCTGCGGAAGTGAGTCCTGCACCCCAAGCACGGGAACGCGGTGACTTCCCGACGCACCCACACCACTGCGGGGTGCGGCCGAGGCTCCCCTCCAGCCGACGACCCTCCCCCGCCCCCCATTGGCTGGGCGACTCCAAGTGGTTTCTGGTCTTGGAATTTGAGTCTTTGATTCTGAAGGCGGGAGATGCATTCATCTGAAGGCCGAGGCAAGCCCGGTTCCCGGGTGCTCGGGAGAGCCAGCGTGCAGAAGCAGAGCGTTGGGCCACGCGCGCCCCAGCCTCAGCCTGCGTCTCCCCGTTGTGCGTCCCTCGGAGAGGGCGGTCTGCAGGCGGATCAGTCTCTGCTGAAGAGGCTCGGTTCTCTTTCTTGAGAATTTGCATCTTGGCGCTTGTTCTGTGAGCCGCCAGCGGCTGCAGACCCGTTGTGCACACGGAAGCCATGGTGGCCGGTGCCTGCCGGAGGTGACACAGACTCAGACTAAGTGAACCAGGATGGTGCGCGAAGCATCCAGGATTCTGAGATGTCAGCGTGCTCTCGTCTACACTCTACCTCCTCTGGTACACACACATAACACACACGCGCGCGCGCGCGCGAGGCTCACAAGTCTCCAATCAGGAGCTGCAGGAGTCCTCTGACTTGGGGAAGAGTGGCCACACCGCAGTTGTCACTTGGTCGAGCTTCTGGCATAGGATCCACCAAACAGGGGCCCCTCTGCTCCCTTCGCCGGAAAGAAGTCCGCCGGCTGCAGACCGTGCAAATCACAGAACACCGCTTTACTGATCTGACCTTTTGTTGGTGTGTGTGGCAGTAGCTGAAAACTGAACCCACTACCATAATCTAGAAAAAAAAGGGTGACTCTCCCAGCAAAAGGCTAAGGTTGGGATTGGGGAATATTTGAACGAATTTTGTATCTTTAAACGGAAATTGTGGTTTCCTGGTAATATTCAAATCACATCCTTCATTTGACTGAATTCAGTATACTTGGAGGCAAATTTCCTCAAAGTCAGTAAGCAAGGAGTCTGTAAAGTCCCTGATCTTTGCTTACCTCTTTTGCAAACAATGCAATCAAAGCTGAAGAAAGGACACCCAGACGTAGCCCAGTTCTGTTATTTTCTAGGGGTCATGATTCTGGTTCATTTTCTCCACCTATTAAATAATTAAAAGGTAGGAAAATTCTCAGACACACCAGGGAGCAACAGGTAACAAACTTCAAAATGAACAAGCTAGCTAGCTCACACACGCACACACGGGGCGAGGGGCGCACACATACAGAGAGAAAGAAACTCACAAAGTGGGAAGAGGATTCAGAAACAGAAAACTGGTTTCCCCTGGAGGGTTAGGGGTTTTAGGTAGTTTTGGTGTCATGGGATGAGGTTGGATTGATCAACCTAAACAAAGGAGGGAAGACGGTGTTGATAGACCCAGAACTTCAGGTAATCAAGACTGTCCTTGAGGGAACATATCTGAGGATGAAGAAGAAACTGGAAGTTTACCATCTTTACTATTTATCTGTGGTCCCTTCCCCTATCTGTCTCCCTATCAGGGATCTGTCTAGCTCCTAGCCGCTCATATCCTTAAGACTAGAAAATTGTTATTGTTTCTGAATCTGTTGTTCTTCTCAAAAGAAGGGGTTTTACTGACATTGTGTGCATAGGGAGTGTCTTGTTCTTTGAAAGACAGCAAGAACCTAGAAAACTCCAGTTCAGAGATTCCCCAGTGACGTTTATTATCTTCCTTCCAGAGTATATAACTTTAAAAAAATTCTCTTTTTATGTATGGATATATGTGTGTACCTGCAAGAATATGTGGTGTGTGTGTGTGTGTGTGTGTGTGTGTGTGTGTGTGTGTGTGTGTAGGAGCCCTCACAGGTCAAAAGAGGTCATTGGGTTACCTGAAGCTGGAGTTATGGGCAGTTGTGAGCCACCATGTGAATGCTGGGCCTGGGTCCTGGGCAAGAGCAGCTAGTGCTCTAAACTGTTTTGGCACCTCTCTAGCCCAAGAGTATAGACCTCTTCCAAGTGGTAACTTGGTGGATGACTTATATGATTTTAAATTTTTTAATTTTTAATTTTGGGGAGTTTGAGATGGCTTGGTGAGTCTTTACTTGGCTTGCTTACCCGACAATCTGAGTTTTGGTCGCCAGAACTCTTGTAAATAAAGGTGGAAGGAACACTGATTACACATAGTTGTTCTCTGAGTTCCACAAACATTATCAGACAGATACAGCAATCGAGTGAGGGGAGTGGTAAGGTGGCCTAATGGTTTCTATCCCTGGCACCCACACGGTGTAACCGAACTTTTAAATTATTATTTAACACTTATTTATTACTAAATTCACTTATAACAAACACCAACAATTTCTTAACTATTAATCCTATAAATTCCTACAACCCCTTTAACCTATCCACTAAACCTATTGATAATTATTATTATTATTTTTTTTTTAGGTTTTTCGAGACAGGGTTTCTCTGTGTATCCTTGGCTGTCCTGGACTCACTTTGTAGACCAGGCTGGCCTCGAACTCACAAAGATCCGCCTGCCTCTGCCTCCCAAGTGCTGGGATTAAAGGCGTGCGCCACCACCGCCCGGCCTCCTATTGATAATTATAACAACTACTTTCATAACCTTTTAGAATGATACAGTCTCTGGGGCAGGTCCTCAGTCGTCAGGAACACAGTCTTTGTTGTAGATTCTTTAACGCACTTAGCAGTCCTTTTTCTGGATCTCTCAGATGCAGGTTCGTCAGGGTAAGTTGGTTATTGCAGTCTCACCTTAAATAAGACTTCATGCTTTCTTCTCTGTGGGAGACCCCAGCCATCTGCAGGCCAACTTACTTCTTTTGAATCAGGAACTCAGCTGCTCTGCCTCAGTCCTTAAAGCCAGGCACCGTTTCCTTTAGGCCACTGTTTGGACAGATCAAACCCCTCTAGGCAAAAGCTGAGCCACAGGGTCCAGTCCTGGGCCTTTTGGTGTCTTGCTCAGGCTTTCTTTGCTCACCGGCTTCTTTCTGCTTCAGGGAGAGAGCTGGCCATCAATGGCCAGCCCTTTTTTCAGCAGGACTCTTGGAGCTCTCTAGCATCAGGGGCCTCTTCT
>CAJQZJ010032031.1:6005201-6020611 GCA_907164525.1 Lophiomys imhausi | reverse complement strand
TTTCCTGTTTTTGCTGACTTCATGCTGATAATGCTCTTCAGGCCCCGAATTAAGAGACAGTATCAGAAACTCCTATATATTTTCTAAATCTAATTTATCTAACTCCTACAGGTTGCTCTCTGACTCCACCCTCCATCTGTGGCATTCAATGGCCTCCATATAGACACACAAGCAGATGAGTGTTTTAAAAAGAAAGAAATAATTGTAGAGCCAGGTGTAATGGAGGCAGAGGCAAAGGCAGGCAGATTTCTGTTCCAGGCCAGCCAGGACTACATAAAGACCCCATCTTGAAAACACTTAGGGACTGGAGAAGTGGCCCAGCACCCCAGCACCCACATGGCTCACAAGTGTCTGTAACTTCAGTTCTAGGGGATCGGGTTCCCTCTTCTGGCCTCTACCACCACCAGGCATGCAAGTGATACACAAACACACATGTAGGCAAAACACTCGTACATAACTATTTTAATAAAAGTAACCATTTGAAAACCATTTTGAAAAGCAAAAGCTAACTTTTGCTTATTGAGTGATCAAGACAGTGTCTTGCTGTGTATTCTAGGCTGGCCATGATCTCAAGAACCTCAGAGCTCAGACCCTACCGCCAGGTTTCCAGGTAGAGGCTACTACTCCCAGTTTAACTTTTATTATTGTATTTTATTTATCTTTGTGATGCTGGAAACTGAACCCAAGACTTTGCAGTTCAGGAAAGAGCTCTACTCCCAGAGCTCTTTGAGTATGGATATGCGAGTACCTATCTTTTTTTTTTTTGGTTTTTCCGAGACAGGGTTTCTCTGTGTATCTCTGGCTGTTCTGGACTCGCTTTGTATACCAGGCTGGCCTTGAACTCACAGAGATCCGCCTGCCTCTGCCTCCCAAGTGCTGGGATTAAAGGCGTGCGCCACCACAGCCCGGCCGCGTGTACCTATCTTAAGTGTGCACCACAACTTAACTTGACCTCACCGTGTCCTCAGTTCACGGACTCTAAACACAGGTATATTTTGTCCACAGCACAATTCCTGTGACTTGCTCCTTGCACCTCCTTTTCCACCCACCCAAACCCTGACACTTCTGCACCCCTGTCCTTTCCAGAAATGCTGAAAAGGCAGGTTTCCTTTTTTTTTTATTTCATCCTGCAAGAATCAAGGTATGGTTGAGGGTCGCTTCTCTTTTCAGAGCACCGAATTTAAAGATGGCCTACCTTCACTGCCCTGTGTCTTTTACTCTTTCCTCTGAAGCCTGAAGCTGTTACAGCTTTGTGCTCAACAGGCTCTAGTGTCCTGACTCTCTAGCGTCTCCCCCCTCTTCAGTTTACTTTGCATTCTGTGCTTGGTGAATTTCTGTTTTCTCTTTTCAGAAGGGTCTAATGTCATCCCAATCTCCTCACCTGTCTAATCTCTTGTCACTTTGAGGAGGGCGGACCAACCATGCTCTAACATCGTATCCTTAAATACTTTGGTATTCCTTGGACTTTACTCATAAGTTTTTTCTACCAGGAATTGTCTGGACCCCAGATTGTACAAATCTCAGCCTCGCCTATCCTGAGACTTACCCACTCTTTCTAAGGGCCCTCCAAATGATTTACTTGAAAGTTACACTGGGTACTCCTGCTTTACATTTCAGTTTCATAAAAATTGAAAATTTTTCTCTCCACAAAGCGGTGATAATAATGACTTCAGATCAAAGATTCAAATCCCAGTTTGGAGAGTTGGCTCAGTGTTTAAGGGTACAAACGTATTGCCCTTACCAGAGAAAGAGTTTGATTTCCAACAACCCACAATAACTATTAACTGTAGTCCAAGGAAACTTGGCACCCTCTTTTGACCACCATGGACACCAGACACCCTCGTGGTGCACAAAAAACAAAAACAAAAACAACAAACCCTGAGAGAAGGAAATAAAATAATTAAATTAGCCAGTAAATTAATAATAATAATAAACAATTTTGAAACCCTATCTAGTTTCTAGTGTAGAACCTAGCACAGAATTGGAATTTGGAGATTTTGGGGCTTTCTGAGTGAAGGAATACATTAAATGGCGAACTGGAGGATTGCTTGTTCTGACACTGAGGGGAAAGTATCTTTTAGGAGGCGTGTGGTGGAAGTCTGGAGTCAAGGAGAAAAACCAGATGTGAGAGCATCAATGTCTGCACAGATTTGTGGTAGGCTTCTTCTCTCACGGCATTTCTGTTCTGGATTGTGGTGGTGGTGGTGTGGGGATGGTCTCATTTCCCCAAATTTAGGATAGTAGTGATCCTGTCAGAATCTACCACTATGGCATTCCCAATAAGCTCAGAGTCCGTAGACTGAATTCCAATACTGTATATGGAATGGACTGAAATATAATCTAGGTTGGCTTTTTTCCTTTCTATAGGCAGGCAGCTAAAGAGTCAGGCAATGTATCCTTTTCTAAGAAAGAGAGGAGAATTATTTCCGTGAGGCCCTATAGCTCAGGGGTTAGAGCACTGGTCTTGTAAACCAGGGGTCGCGAGTTCAAATCTCGCTGGGGCCTGTAAAAGCCAAAGATTTTTTTAGGTAAAGGCGTTTCTCGCTGGAACTACTCTGCCGCTAGCTTCTCAAACAACCCTCGGTTTCTTTTACTCTCCCTGCGGAGCTCCAGTGAGACCCCACCACACTCCTGAGCTCTCTGCACCCGGGAAAGCCGGGCCTTCGCGCGCAACCTGCAGCGCGCACCGCACCCTGGAGCGGGCGAAGGGAGGACTGGTCCCCGCGTGCCGGGCGTACAGGCTGTTTGCACACGGGCCTCCCGGGACCGGAGCGGGAGACACTTCACTGTCTCGCTCAGGAGACAAAGTACCGCAGTGGGCGTGAGACCGACCTCGGTCTCTACACCACGGGGTGAACTCAGAGAGGCTGTGGCGACGGCTTCCTTGGAAAAGAATGCCTTTTATCCGAGGAGAGCCTTTTTAATTTTAGGTGCTGAGGCCGAGCCTGGGATCTCACGCAGGGCAACCGCGCCACCGCCAAGCCACGCCTCTAGCCCCCGGGTTTCCCGCGCCGTCTCACCCGCAGAGTGGGCGCGCAGAAGGCCGCGCGATCCGGGTGCGGAGCGCTGGCTCTCAGATCCCTGGTGCCGGCTTCCCCGCACGCGGGCACCCACCGCGTGGGCGGGCATCCCCAGAGAGCCCCGGTGAGGCGGGCCGGCGGCCGGGCCGGGCGTCTGCAGCTTCCCGCACAGGCCGCCGCACGGCCGCCACCATCCGCACGGCCGCCACCATCTGCACGGCCGCCACCATCCGCACGGACTTGTCGGCTAGTATGGTCTCTGCCTACTGAAAGCCACTCTTCGAGGTTACAACGCTGTGCTTCCCTTCGATAGCTCAGCTGGTAGAGCGGAGGACTGTAGTTGGTCGTTGCAGCCATCCTTAGGTCGCTGGTTCGATTCCGGCTCGAAGGAAGCCTTTTGGGCTTCCCACCCCCGAAATAAACTGCGGTCCTTTGTATTAATTAATGGTCCTTACTAACCACAATTTCCTCTTTCCAGGGAGTTGCTTGACTCCAACCCACCGCTAATTGCACCATTTAAAAGACAAACAAAAAACATAGGGTTTCGTTTCTATCTATTGTTTACTTTTAGTTTCTTCCTGAACCTAGTTTGCTGCCCTATGTCCGAAGTCCAGACACCGTGGACTACAGGGTGCATAACCTGGTGCACATGCTTATGCGCGAGTCTTAAGCTCTCTGATGGCCCGCGGGACTCTGGTTTGCAGAACGAAACCTCTAATTGACCCCGGTGATTGCCCCACTAACTGGCAAAGAGGCGCTTTATCCCTTTAGGTATTTTATGTAGCGTGTGACCTGAGTTGGGGACGAGGCTGAAAGAGTATAAAGTCCAGACGGATGAAATATTTTAAACAAAGGAAGTGAAATTAAAAATGCAGTTCCTATTCTGGAAAACTACGATGGTCTACAGAACATCAGAACGTGAGCAAATTTACCCGCCTCCAGCCTGACTGGCTGCCCACAACCTCCTCCGTGCTCCCGGTATTTTGTTGGGCAGCCTGTCTGTCTGTAAGACTTTTGCGGCTGCCGTGGTGATCGCAAGCATGCGGAACACTCCCCGCGCCTGTCGGGCCGGGGTGATTTCGCTGCTCGGCAGCTGGGCTCCACCCGGGGCGTGCAGCGCCAACCCGGCTCGCTCAAGGCTCTGCTGGAGTAAATGAATAGGCGTGTTGTGACTTGAAATCTGAAAAGCTGCCTCCTCTGATCCCATTCTGAGCCTAGAGCTGTCCCGGACGTGGGTAGAGAATAAGAAGGAATAGGTCCAGAGTTAATAGGTAGTGCTTGACAAAGAAGGGGTGAAATTTAAATAATACGAAAGAAAATGTGTCTGTAAGAGGAAGAACAAAAAAAAAAAAAAAAAACTGCTGGAGCGTCCTGACAGCCAGGAGTGTCAAAACATGTAGACTAGACTGATGGCCTATGAAGAGAATTACAGTCTGGTGGCTCGTTGGTCTAGGGGTATGATTCTCGCTTTGGGTGCGAGAGGTCCCGGGTTCAAATCCCGGACGAGCCCCACTTATGCCTTTTTACATTTTCTTTCTTCAGTAACTTCTGGGAAAAGCTCACTTCTCCACAAACTTTCTCGTGCTTTGACAATCCTGCCAGGGGGTATGGTGACACATGACTACACAAAAGACGGGCGGCACCAAATTCCTGGGTTCTTGGAGCTTCCCAAGCGAGCCTTCCAGGGTCCTCCTTGGCTCTTGGTGCTTCTGCGGCTGCTGTTCTTGCGACAACAACCAATCTGGTTGCTGTGCGGAAGCCTACAACGGATGTCAGCCTGGAGTTTGGGGTTATTGTTTTGCGTTTTTGCAGGCGGATCCAGCAGGGAGGAGCTTCCTTGGAGAAATGGGGTGCGGTCCCAGCCACTGAGGCTGGAACTCCCACCCTCCGCTCCTCTGCACCCCTCCCCAGTCCGTTTGCGTGGGTAGGCAACACCTACCTCACCCATATTCCGAGACGAGATTCCAAAAGAAATTGCATTTCTACTATTCGGCATCTCACTGGGAAAGAAGTAAGAAACAAAGCCGCTGCCTCCAGTTCCGCGCCCAGGTGGGTTTCTACTCCTGCCCCTCCAAAGTTTGGCCAGGAGCAGTTTAGTTATGGAAGTCCCTTCCTACTAAGGGCAGTTGTGGGTCTCCTAGGAGACGACTTCTCGGAACCGACTGCGCAACCGAGGTGTGGTGGGGATCAATTTCTTGTCAGAGTTGGCCATACTGTTTCCACAGTTTACTTTTCTCAGCTTGGCAGAGTCCAGAGCGGACGGCCATTGTCTAGAATCCAGGCTCAGAAGGGACCACAGAAACTGCGAAGGGAGGAAGAGTTCCAAGAACCCCGCGTTTGCTCAGATAAGGAAGATTTGAAGATTCCTAGGTTGATATCAGATTTATGAAGCAGGCCTGTCAAGCTTTAACTGCTGTTTTCGTTTTCTATTTCCTGTCCTCCCTCCTTAACTCATCCGTAAGTGTGTTGTGAAACTTTTGAAATCACAACAGCAAGCCTCCTCTATGCCCTTTTACTGGACGGTTGGGATTATCCTGCTGTGAGACAGCAACA
Organism: Lophiomys imhausi; assembly: GCA_907164525.1. NCBI lineage: Eukaryota > Metazoa > Chordata > Mammalia > Rodentia > Muridae > Lophiomys > Lophiomys imhausi. Next base: position 6,015,038 of record CAJQZJ010032031.1, on the reverse strand, counting down.
ATGGAGTATCTTTTTCGGAAGGACTGAGGAAACCTTGCCCTTACATTGGGACATCTCCAGTGGGCCAGGATTTTCCGTCTGTGACGGCAATAATCTTATAGTCAGCCCATACATGCAATCGCAAGAAACCTTGGTAGCATACCTGTCTGAACATCCCTGGCCAACTCCCCAAAGCAGCCTCAGCTATTCAAAGAGTGGCACCACCCAGCTCTGAACCAGTTGGTGCTGCTAGCCAGAGGCTTTGATACAAGAAACTCTGTGCTCATTAAAGGGAAGTCAAATGTTTGGTAGACTTATGGAAACTATCAGTGTTCATTTCCTTTAAGTAATTTTCAGTACTACTTTAAAACTTACTTTTGATTTTTCTAGAAATCATTCCAACCGGATATAAAAGTTGTGTCTGGCATTGGAAAGCGTCTAGTCACCAGAACGTCAAATGCTTTTTGGTCGATTAATGTCCCTTTCTTTTTTCTTTCGTTTTCCCTTCTGTAAAACGAAGGTTAAGAGATCGTCCCAGACTGCCTCCTGTTCTCGTCCCGATCCATGGGGTGGTGAAATGTTAGTAACACGATCCAGATAGTTGTGAAGTTGAAACGAAGTCTAACAGGGGGTATGTAGAAAAAGTGGACTAGGTACAGCCAGAGACCAGGCCTGAAAGAGTCACCGACTCAGCTATGGCTCAGCTTGAAGGGTGCAGCCCTACATGGGCTTCCCTCTCACCCTTGTTCTCTCTGCGTCCCATGAAACGTTTCTGCCCACTGGAGGCATTATTAGGGTGACTCCAGTGATGGATTAAAAAGCGTACTGATGAAGGCTCATAAAACGTCTCTTGAGATTTTTTTTTCATTGTATCTATATTTGAGCAATTTCTGTAAACAGTCATTTTCAGAGTGGCTGCAAGCCAGGGATAGGCCAAAGCCCAGTATGTTGGGAAGCGAATGTTTAATTTGTATCTTATTTGGAAATGTAGGGATGTCATCAGGACTTTGTTCTCATTCTCCCTCAACCCGTGGTGTCCGCACTTCCTCGAGGTGTAGTCCTGTGAGCTTTCTTTTAGTTGTCACTTCTGTCCCTGATTAAGTGTTATGTTAGTACTGTAAAGAAATTTACAGTTTGTCCGTACCTTCCACACTTGATTTTGTAATTAGTCCTAAAGACAGAATCAAACATATACATTCTATATAAAGGAGGGAAAATGTACCAAGACAGAATTCTTGAAAGGAGAATGTCATGTTCATGTGGCCATGAATACTACTGGCTTGGAGAAGAGACAGACAAAATTTCCAGGAAAGTGGAATGGCTTTCCAGAGGCTAAAACTTTTTTTAATGAATATTTTTTAAAATTGGCAGTTGTTTTATATGAATTAAAATTACTGACAAAGGTATAATATTTAGGCCTGGGGATGTGGCTCAGTGGTAGCCTATGTATCATGTGTGAGGCGCTGGGTTTTAACCATGGCAAAAACCACATAAACACACACACACACTCACACACATAGACACTCACACACACATATACACACACATGTACTCACACTCACACACTCACATACATTCACACACACTGTTTTTAATATACTACAAAACTTTTTAAAATGCCCATTTCTGTTTCAATATGTGCCAAGTTGGTTTTTAAAAGAAAGAGTCCTAGCTTTTTGTCAGACTCTAAATCCTCTGAGTTGTCAGGTGAGGGGCCAGCCACTTTAGAGAAGGCTCCTGACTGCTGAGGGTCTTTGTCTGCCCCCTCCCCCCACACACACACACTGTGCTCTTAACACAACTCTTAAAAAAAAAGAGGCTGCTGTGTTTGGGTAAGTTAGTGTGTCAGACTGGTGGATTTTGTGTCTGCATGTGTGCTGTGGGTTAGAGTGAAGTGTCTCTGTTTTGTGGTTGTTTATTATAGAAGAGCCACATTGATACGTTGTCTCTGGCTGTGGGAGTTGGCTGATATTGCCCCTAGGGACTGTTGAGGTGTCAAGGTGTTGCAATGGGCTGGCTGCTCTCCTGTGACAAAGGAGCTGTTGATGACTCTAGAACTCAGTTCTTCTACATCTACATTTAAAAGTCATGTGTAATTAATTTAAAACAGGTGCCACCAGACACAGTATGTTTGCACACTGAGCATTGCGGTGCCCAGTTGGATACCAGTAGAAAGAGGCCTCGCCCTGAAGGCCCCAAGTGCTATTACTTCTCTGCACTTCTGAAACACTTTAAATTTTGGCATTTGGCAGAACAAAGTTTGGCACTTGTCAAATACACACCTGGTCAGAAGTGTGCTTGTGCCTTCCTTTCGGAAGACTTAGTACCCAAAGTCACCAATGCAGAGAGAAGGCAGGCTGCAACAGCTAGCGTAGTCTTCTTCTCACAACTCTAGCCTCGTTTCCTTTCAGCTGGCAGTTGGGTTAGGAGTGCATCAGCGTGGGGAAGGGAAAGGACCAAGGACAAATGGGGAACTTCAAGCTGGGGTGTGCCTCAGCAAAGCTGAAAAGTGTAGAGGTTTGTCCCCTCTGGGTCCCCAGACCACCCATTCTTCCTCCTCAAGCTGTCAGACCTTGTTCTTAGGAACTGTGTTCATCAGGGTGTGCACATTCTGGGCAGCATTTGTGTGCTGGTTTATTTGTTAGTTTATTTTGTTGAAACAAGGTTTCTTTGTGTAGCCTTGACTGTTCTAGAACTAGCTCTGTAAACCAAGTTGGCCTTGAACTTACAGAGATTCACCTGCCTCGGCCTCCCGAGTGCTGGTATTAAGGGTGACCTTTTTTAAAAAAAATCATTTATTTATTCAAATTACATCCCAATCATAGTCCCTACCCTCCTCCCCACCCAGCCCCACCCTCCCTCTTCCTCCTCTCCCTTTCCTTGGATGAGGGGTGCCCCCACATATCAACCCCACCTCAGTTCATCAGTCACATGAAGGCTAAGAGCTTCCTCTTGCACTGGGGCCTGACTCTGCAGCCCAGCTAGGGTAAGGTGCTCCACCAACAGGCAACAGAGTCCATGGCAGAGACCGCTCCCCACTGAGGGTGTGCTTTTTAAAGAGGTTACCCTCTAAGAGAGTTTACTCTGTGGTCAGGAATGAGACCTCATTGGCCAAGGCAGTTCAGCTGATTTCAGCAACTTTTCAAAGGCAGAAGAATTCTCCCCATTGCAACACTGGGACGTCCTTGTCAGTCCCCAGGAGAGGTATCAACCAGCTCCAATACATATGTAGCCAGAGGTCGCTTTGCTTAGCAATGCAGTTTACTTAGTAACTGCTACAAAACCTTGCATCTCTGAACGTTTAAAGAGAAGCCCAGAGGGCTGGCATGGTTAGACGCTCTAGATCAATTGTTGGGGACTTATATGTGAGTCACTAAGAATATAGAAATGAATAAACAAATATTCTTCTCTGGAAAGGTTCCAGCTAATGGAGAGACAATGAGAATAACTAAATCTCAAAGCAAAGTCGACAGCCAATGTTTCTTCAGTCACATCAACTGAAGAAAAACAAGGTCCCTCCACTCATACTGTGGGAACGCTAGATCAGCACAGCCTTCTCCAGGTGTTCCCAAGTCCAGATGTGAGCACACCTGCAAGTCAGTGCCCTGAGGCTGCCTGTTTGCCTCTTTCCTTCTCCAGCTTCCTCGGGGAGCCTTGTTCCTGCCACACAGAGGACCAGCTTTGCTAAGAGTGTCTGTCTGAAGATGCCCACATGCTCTCTTCTTCCTCCAAATAGAGCAAGTACTGTCAGCTGATGCTCTAGTTCTTGTGCCCAGACTCACCTCAAAAATATCCCCAACCAGGGTTCTCCATTTGGAGAGAAGTGTTTTGCTACTGCTTCCATCTCTATTCCCTCACTGACAACCTGTAGGGTTGTTTTTGTTTAGTTTTTTTTCTACTTTTGCTTTTTAGATATTATTTCAGCTTAAATTACACACAAATATCTACACAAAAATGATGGAACAAAATCTAGAAATTGACAAAGAGCTAAAATATTGCAATCTTGCCCTACATAGAAGATAAACATATAACAATTTTTAAAATTTTATGTATATATTTATCTTCTGCATATGGGTATTTTGCCTGCACGTATACCTATGTACCAGGCATATGCAATGCTTGGGAAAGCCAGAAGGCATTACTACAGATGGTTGTGAACTGCCATGTGGGTACTGAGAACCGAGCCTGGGTCCTCTGAAGAACAGCCAATGCCTGTAACCACTGAGCTTTTTCCAGCCCTGAAGATGAATATGTAAGAACAATTCTAGTAAACTTCTTCACTCCCTCACTACCTCACTGTGTGCATTTTTTTTTTATCATAAGTCTGACCCCATGGTTCATGTACTGTTTGATCTTGGTGTCTTGGTGTTTGCTCCTAAGCTGTGCAGACATACACGGTAACTTCTTTAACATAGTTCCAATGATGCTTAGATGTGGACAACAGGTTTTGCAATTGTGCTTTAAAGAACAGGAGGTTGTGTAGCCAGATTTTGTTACCTGCAGATGGATGAACGGAAGACCAGCTCAGAAAATGTGGTAAAGATATTTCTGGGGCTTGAAGAGGTGGGAGCACAACCGCCTCACTCTTTCCTTTAGACTTCTTCCAAAGTAGTTCTTTTTTTTTTTTTTTTTTTTTTTTTGGTTTTTCGAGACAGGGTTTCTCTGTATAACAGCTCTGGCTGTCCTAGACTCACTTTGTAGACCAAGCTGGCCTCGAACTCACAGAGATCCGCCTGCCTCTGCCTCCCAAGTGCTGGGATTAAAGGCGTGCGCCACCACCGCCCGGCCCAAAGTAGTTCTTGAAGTAGGCCTTAAGATCAGAGACAATACGTTTTTTGATCTATCCTATGGCATATGAACGTTGAGATCTCAGTCCTACTCTAGCAAGGTAAGGGCTATACATACAAAGAGGCAACTTAGGAACAAAAGGCCATGCCTAGCAAACATTATCATGGCTGAAAAATGTCTGATCCACTAGGTGGTTAATATTTGACCCAGTCACGCTCAGGGAAAAGGTGAATGACTCCTTGTTTGTCAGAGATTAGTGTCCTTGGTTTACGTGTCTCTGCCAAAGTAGAGATCCTTAGATACGTGCTCCCCACCCCCTCACATGAGCAATATATACAAACCAGACTGAGAGGAGCCTCTAGCTTCACACAGCAGGACCAGACTCCAGAAGCAAACAGCGAGACTCATCTCCAGTTGGAGGAAAGCTAGCCAACTGCTGTAAGACTCTTCCTTGTGTAGTTTACTACTCTGTGCTCTTTTTTTCTGTACTCTTTCAAGCCATTCGTCTATTTTAGTGAATCGAACTATCCCTCCTTAGGAATTCTGGACCCAAACTCATGCATTAAAAAAAATATGAGTAAGCCGGGCGGTGGTGGCGCACGCCTTTAATCCCAGCACTTGGGAGGCAGAGGCAGGCGGATCTTTGTGAGTTCGAGGCCAGCCTGGTCTACAAAGCGAGTCCAGGACAGAGATATTCAGAGAAACCCTGTCTCGAAAAACCAAAAAAAAAAAAAAAAAAAAAAAATATGAGTAATAGTCTAAATTTAAGATGAGAACAAGTTTCTTTTGGGATAGTTTGTATCTATCTGGGTGAATATAAATTAATGGGATTGAGAGCAAGGAGATGGAGGCATAGGTGGGATTCCTAAATTGTGATAAAACCTCCCAAAGGCTTGGGAAGCCATTTACTGAAGGGCACCTGAACTGTCATGTTTCCTTCCATAAAGAACATATGACTTGGCAGGAATAAAAAGAAAAATCCCAAGCCTGGTGGTGGTGGTGGTGGTGCACACTTTCAATCCCAACACTCAAGAGGCAGAGGCAGGTGGATCTCTGAGTTCCAGGCCAGCCTGGTCTGCAGAGCGAGTTCCAGGACAGTGAGGGTTACACAGAAAAACCTTGTCTCAAAAAAGAAAATGAGAAAAAAAATCCAAACCAGGAAGTATGCTTTCAGCACTGCTTCCTTCTCATTTCTTTTCTTAAAAAAAAAAAAAATTATGGATGATCTTGAAAAACAAAGCAGAATGTGTACCAAGAACAAAAGATGGTAGGCTGAGGGAAGAAAGGAAGAAAGGTTAGAAGGAACACTAGGCACCTGTTGTCCTAGCTTCCCTCTGGACTATTGCTGAGGATATGGAGAAGTGAGAGCATACCTCCAAAATGGTCATTATACTGTCAACCTTGCTGCAGGAAGTTTGGTATATCTCTTGGGTACAAAGCACTGCCATTCGGGAGAAACAGATAGCATTGAATCCTGTGAGGACTATGGGATTAAGAATGGGTAAAATGAGTCTGCAGGAGAGTTGGAACATAGTCCACTGACAGAAGTCCAAATGACAGTTGTGTGTTGGGTATGTGACTAAGGTTCAGCCCCTTTGGCCTTGGCAGATTTACAACTGCCCCCCAAATAATCCGGCTCTCACTTGTTTTCTCACAACTGTACTTCACCTGGCCTTGAGGGAGAATTTAGAGTTAAAACACGCGTGAGACAGTTGTAAGAGAGTGGACAGTAGCCATTGGTGGTCGTGGTGTGCTACTGGAAGTTGCCTTCTGGATGTTTTAGAGAAGTGAAGTCATAATAAGCCAGAGAACTGTATTGGGTGAGTTGGTAAAAATTAATGTGCAATTTCTGCACATTAGACACAGGTAACACCTTTGCCTGGCCACACAGACCTGAGAGCTTTCAAAGTCTATTAAATAGCAAGTGCCGTTTCAGGATGCAAAACGCGCTGTGTAGTGTTAGTCTCTTGATGGTGCATGGGCTTGGCTTACACAGAGATCATTCAGGGAAGACGTGTTTCAGTGAGATTGGATCAAGGTCACCCCAGCACTTCTTTCTTCTGGTTGGTACCTTGTACCATCAACTAAGTTTAAATAAATTTGTCTCTGCAATTCCAAAAAAAAAAAGTGCTAGATTTGCTACTGAAACCGATAAAGGATCTATTAGTTTACTAAGAATCATAGACTTTCAAAGCTAGAATCCCTCTCATTTATGGATGGTAAAGCGTAGGCCTAGAGAGAAAAAGGAAGTTAGCCACCAGAGTGATACTGAGAATCTGCTGTGAAGCAAGCAATAGTATTCAAGGTAAAGAATACAGATCCCTCTCAGTTATAGATTATACAGCAGCAGGGAATATGGAGGGGTAAATGATTGTTTGCCCAAGAGCACATGAGTAATGGTATGTTTGGAAAACAGCAGCCATGAAACCCGAGAGCTGGCAAATATCTGCTTTATGATATCCTTAGCATTTGGAGCCTCCACCTTATGCCTTCTGCTTTTAGGTCCTAAACACCTAAAGCCTGGAAAGTTCTGGCACTCTAAGTGAGCCTACCAGTTCCCATTCCACACAACCTGTACTCCTACAAGGTTTTAAGTACAGGTTGGCACCTCCTCAAAGCCAATCGTCCTGCTACTGAATGGCACCATCCCTATCCACTGCTGCCACCTGCTGATTCTTTTCAGTATTACCAGCTCTTGTTACTTTGTTTAGGTTGGAAATAGTCAGATTAGCCCCAAATTTACAGCAGTCCTCCTTGCCTGTCCTGTGATTCCAGGTATGCATGCAGCATCACACAGAGCCCTTCCTGATTTTTGAAGAGAAGTCACATGCAGGAAAGAGAACCCCTAAGACAAACATAAAGGGCTCAGCAAGAGGGTGTTGTGCAGTCTGGCAGCTCTGCTGGTGCAGCCACCACACATGAGTACTGGTAACTCTTTAGGGGTGGCTGTCCTTTCTGCATTTGAGACCATCTTTTCTCAATATACAAGCACACTCACGTTTGATTCAATTAAAGATCATAATCTGCATGCTTAATGGAAGTTTGTTGTTTCAGTACTGTGAAATGACCAACATTTTGGTGTTCTTTGACCTTATATGGATTTTGCCTGTGGTTAGCATGAAACGAAAAGTATGGGCTAGTGTCAGAGGCTAATTATAATTAGAAAGACAGCTCAGTTCCACCTCCATCACCGTTCTCCCACCAGCTCAGGAGAGACTCATACCTCCTGACCACCTAGATTCCAAGCTATACTCCTGACCCTGCACTGATAGGCAGACTATAGGCTAAGCACCAGGACTTCGGCCTTCTTCACACAAACACACACACACACACACACACACAAACACACACATACACACACACACACAAACACACACACACACATACACACACACACACATACACACACACAAACACACACACACACACATACACACACACACACACATACACACACACACACACACACACACAGACACATGCATGGTAAAAGCAAATCTTCTCAGATACAAGTGAGAGAAACAAAATAAAATTAATGACTGATCTTCTCTTTAAGTAACATATTTCTTTAGGGTGAAAGATATAACATTCTTTGTATTTATTTATTTACAGACAAGGTGTTTTAGGCTGTCCTTGAATTGGCTATAGAGCCAAAGATGACCTTGAACTTCCAATTCTGCTTCCATCTCCCCAGAACTATATAAACTGGGAGTGGTAGTTCTTAAGAAGGATCAAGAATTTGAGGCCAGCCTGGGCTACATAGCAAGATCCTGTCTCAAAACAGCAAAAGAAAAACAAAAAACCAAATCAAAACTTAAAGGTTTATTTTTCTTGTGGGGCATTTAGTTGTCTGATATGATGGGGTATAGACCTATAATGGGTTTTGGGGGGAGGTGCGGGTTTGTGTATATATATTCCTGAGAAATCGTCTACCATGGTTTCTGGGACCTGAAACTCACCAATTCCAAGCCTGGCTAGTAGGGGTCCTTATGTTTCCATCTTCACATCACCAGGATAAAAAGTGCTTTTTACTTACTTAACTACTTCAGCCCTATAGTGGCTTTTTTAAGATTAATTTTTATTATTTTAAGTTAAGTGTATGTAGTGTATCTATGGGCAACTATGTGTGTGTAAGAGAGTGCAGGTGCCCAAAGAGGCCAGAGGCGTCGGATCCCCAAAAGTTTGAGTTGCAGATGGATGTGAGCCACTTAGTGTGGGCTGTAACCGAACTTTTAAATTATTATTTAACACTTATTTATTTATTACTAAATTCACTTATAACAAACACCAACAATTTCTTAACTATTAATCCTATAAATTCCTACAACCCCTTTAACCTATCCACTAAACCTATTGATAATTATAACAACTACTTTCATAACCTTTTAGAATGATACAGTCTCTGGGGCAGGTCCTCAGTCGTCAGGAACACAGTCTTTGTCGTAGATTCTTTAACGCATTTAGCAGTCCTTTTTCTGGATCTCTCAGATGCAGGTTCGTCAGGGTAAGTTGGTTATTGCAGTCTCACCTTAAATAAGGCTTCATGCTTTCTTCTCTGTGGGAGACCCCAGCCGTCTGCAGGCCAACTTACTTCTTTTGAATCAGGAACTCAGCTGCTCTGCCTCAATCCTTAAAGCCAGGCACAGTTTCCCCTAGGCCACTGATCGGACAGATCAAACCCCTCCAGGCAAAAGCTGAGCCATAGAGTCCAGTCCGTGGCCTTTTGGTGTCTTGTTCAGGCTTTCTTTGCTCACTGGCTTCTTTCTGCTTCAGGGAGAGAGCTGGCCATCAATGGCCAGCCCTTTTTTCAGCAGGACTCTTGGAGCTCTCTAGCATCAGGGGCCTCTTCTTCTTTCTGGGCTCCATGCACTGTCCTCAAATAGGAGGAACTCTGTTTCAGCTTAATTTGGGCTCCACCCACTTAGCAGCTGAAAACAATGTCAGGCCAGATACTTTGTTTCTTCAAGTCTTGAGTCTTTCCTGTTTTTCCTGACTTCAAACTTGTTTTTCAGTCTATTGAGTCTTTCCTGTTTTTGCTGACTTCATGCTGATAATGCTCTTCAGGCCCCG
>CAJQZJ010032031.1:5951726-5997057 GCA_907164525.1 Lophiomys imhausi | reverse complement strand
AAGCCACATGGTGCTATCTTAGAGGCCCACATATAGCCAATCAAGTAAAGCCACATGGGCGGTCTTAGCCAAACATGGACCCGCCCACCATCGAGAGCGCTCACCGTCGGGCTGGTGGAAGGCGGAGACCAGCGCCATTTTTAAGGCGCGGCACGTCGCAGCTCTCTACAGAGAATAATGGCTTTGTCTCTTGTGTGTGTGTGTGTGCGCGCACGCGTGTGTATACAGGTGCTCAAGAAGAGGTCAGAGGACAAATTTTGAGAGCTGGTTATTTCTTTCCATCATGAATTCCAGGGGTTGAACTCAGGTTGTGAGGCTTATAGGGCAAGCATTATTACTCACGGAGCCATCTCACTGGCCCAGACAATGACTCTGCCCAACCTGAGATCATAGTTGGTCAGACCACAGTTGAACAGAAACTGCTTAATGTTTTTTGTGCCCATCCCCTGTATAATCTTAGCATTTTGCCTGTGCCTTGGAGACAGGTTAAAGATGTGGGGTTCTTTGCCTTCCCGGCATGCTTCCACTGGTTAAAGCTCTTCTTCTTGTTCTACTCTCACCTTTTCTTTTGGTTTGGTGTTTTGGTGGCTGGACTCACTTGATGGGACCACAAAAGTAAAACCTTGAGCCTAGGACTCTGATAACATTCATTGCTTCCCACTTTGGACTTTCAATAGAATTTTTCTGTAAAGATGCTGGCTGCTAAAGGAAATATATGTGAAAGAGGCTATAAACTGGCATTTGAAAAACAGCAAATAGGAAAGGACTTGATCTGAATCTCTCTTACATGGCAACTTAAGTGAAGAATCCCACAAAGTGCAGCCAGGAAGTACTCCAAAACAATTAAGTGAATAGAGCAATTATACTTGAAGCATGGAACATCAGTTGGTCCAAGAGAAAATGTTCCTCCCAACAGCACATCTGTATAAATACATTTAGAATGAGAAGAGAGGATGGGAAAAGAAATCTCTCCTGGGTACCCTTCATGCAGCCATGAGAGTTGGTCACTGTATTTGCCTGAGTTCTGAGGCAGAGAGCTCCTGCTTAGCATTTCCTAAGTGACAGGACATTTTGTTGCTCACAGCACCTTTTCACACCTGAGTTTATGCTAATGAAGTGACATAGAGTAATACTCTTCACAGTCTCAAGATAAGTAAGTCACTAAAACAAGTTTTTAGAGAGCTGAAACCTTCAGCCCTTCCTACCAGTCTTCAGGAGTTTGGGTAGAAAGACTGGAGATTCAACTCTATAAATCTCTTAGACAAGGCTTTTTGATGAGCTGCTAAATTACTAAGAATGTGAAGATTCTGCATGAACGATGTGCTCATGGGAGCCTGGACACTCTAAATTGTATGCCGTATACCTTGCCCTATGCATCATTTCTGCCAGTGGAAGTGGAAAAGCTCACGATACAAACTGGACTCATTATGTCAAGAACCTACAAGTTGAGTCAAAGATGGCCATAGAGAAGCTTGCATTTCTCCATCTGCAGTCCAGGCGGGCCTGGTTCTTGCACCAGCCTCCCACAGAGCTGTAATTGCAGGCCTGGACAATCAGGTATTCCTGAGATATCCTCAAAATGTGCTTGTCATCTGTAACAGGCCTATCCCCAGAACTTCTGTAGTATTCCAGATAAGCTAGGACAGTTGCTTGGCAATGACTGTCAGCAGCAGTGAATTGATGACAACTCTGACCATGTACTCCAGGGGTAATGAGCTTTGGTTTTGTTTGTTTTGGGTTTTGGAGACAGGGTCTCATGAAGTAGACCAGGCTGCCTGGAACTCACAGAGTTCCACCTGCCTCTGCCTCTTGAGTGCTGGCATTACAGGTGTATGCCACCACACCAGACTATGAACTTTTCTGAAGCTATTCATCCTTATTTCTCTTGTTTAAAAATTCCCACTTTCCCTAACTTCCTCTACTGTGTTTGTATTAGTCACTGTTTTCTAGAGGAACAGTAAAGATAGGATGAATATATATATATATATATATTATTCATACACACACACACACACACACAGTGAGTTGCAGGATAGCCAGGGCTACACAGAGAAACCCTGTCTCAAAAAACAAAACAAACAAACAAAAAACAAAACAAAAAAAAACCACACCAAAAACCAAAGACCAAAACCCAAAAATACAAAACAACAACAACAGAAAAATAATTGGCTGCTCTTCCAGAGGACCCAAGTTTGATTCTCATCACTGTTGCAGCAGCTCACAACTATTTATAACACCAATTCAAGGGGATCTGACGCCCTCTTCTGGACTCCTCGGGTCCAGGCACACAAGAGGTACACGCACTTATGTACAAGCAAAACATCAATATACATAAAGTTAAAAAAAGGTATATATATTTTCTGAGTACTACATACTACTATAGCTAATTTCTTCAGGAGAATTTAAGACCTAACTAAACAAAGGAAGTAAATAGGCCACACGGTACAGATGGTCTTGTTAAATCCCATGTATTATTTGTTTGGTTATCTTCAAGACCCTAAAACTCCTTGTTCAAAGAAGTTCAAGGGATTTTAGAGTAACCACCTAGGCTCTGGCAGTGCCCCTGCCCCCGCTCTGCACAGACTCCGCTCCTGTCCCACAGCTGGACATGGTCACCTCCCCTAACACCAATGGAAGAGCCTAGGAAAAATGGGGGATTGTACCCTGTTAGAGTTATAGTACTTGACATGTGGAGATATGAGGATCAAGGAATTCAGGGTTGTCCTTAGCTATATTTTAAGCTGTGACTAGATGGCCTACATGAGACCTTGTCTCAAAAAAGAAATAACTAAAATAAAAAACAGAGAAACATGGAACCGTACAAAGGGAGTGAGGTTTATTCAGTGTGTCTACATTCATTGGGAAAAGGAACAGCTAATGGAATCTGGTGGACATAAGTCTATCTTTGGGGTACTGCCACAATGCCTAGGTTTAGATAAATACAGAATCAGGCACAGGGGCAAGAGGTGTGCAAACATGGGCAGTCCTATCCAAGGTGTGTTCTGGTCGATTCTTGTCTCAGTTTGGCTTCGCAAAAAAACCCTTACTGATGTCATTATTTGAGAGTATCAACCTGATTCTTGGGTGGGCTCTACCATTGTGGGCAAGTGTCCTTATATTGTTGTCAGGGGGGTGTGTTGAGGGTCTGTTGTGTGAGGTTCCAAAGTTCCTGGAATCCCAAGTAACTTCATATTTAAGAAAATAACTATTTCTGTGCCTGTAACCTTGAAGTGGGACGAGACAGGTTAGACACTGCTAGGATGATTCCTGTGCTATGTACTGTGGTAAACTGACAGCCTAAAATAAAGGAGATAGACACACATGAAGGGGCAAATGCCCGGATTTATCCTGTATTTAGTTGATTGATCTCTCTCTCTCTCTCTCTCTCTCTCTCAACAGCTTCTAAACAGCCTGTTTCAAAACCATTTTGAAAATTAGGATTGTAACATTGCTATCATAGTGAATCCTACCTATGATATCAGCTCTCAGAAGGTAGAGACAAAAAGACTGATGGAAGGCCAGCCTGGGCTACATGAGTGAATTCCAGAAAATTTCAGAATAGCCTGGGTTACAGCATGAGACACTATCTCAAAAAAATATATATATAATATAGTAACTTCTATTGTCCTGTACTTTTTCATTTTAAGATTTATTTTATTATTCTTTGTTCATGAGTATTTTGCATACATGGATGTTTGTGCATCCTGTGTGTACCTGGTGCCCACAGAGTTCAGAAGAGAGTGTCGGTTTTCCTGGAATTAGCTTTACAGAAGATTGTCAGCCACCATGTGGGAGCTAGGAATCGAATCCTTCCTATACAACAGTGGTTCTCATCTTGAAAATAAACATGATTAGTTTCCAGCTGCTGCCAGCATGTCTCCAGCGAGGTACACAGTCCATCCAATCCCAGCCCTTCTGTGTATGTGAGTGTCATTTCTTCATTCCTCATTGCCCCAGTCACACCAATCCCAAAGCCGGGCAGGGCGATAGGTAATGGTAGGAGGCAGATGAGATATTTGATAGTCTCCATTATAAGCGCACATTTGGTCTCCATTCTGTAGTAGACGCCCCACAAACCTTTTAAGTAGTGCAGCCACACACCTGCTAACCGTTCTCTTCAGCCTGCTAATCTAGTTGTTATACAAACAGTGGTTCAGGAGCAAGGCAAGACTATGTGGCCTTGGTGGACGTGAATGAACTTACCTCCAGTATGCACACAGAGATGACAATGAAGTAAAAAGGGAACTTGAAGGACCAGGCTGATCACCCAGACGGAAGGACAAGACTAGACTCTGGAATGGGTTTATTCTGGTTTGCTAGAAAATACACTTATAAGAGAGACAGATTTCCCTCTGACTTCTCAGACATCCAGTTCTCTGAATGCAATGGGGTTTAAAGATTCAAACACTTGTGATTATTCTGACAGACATCATAAGCCAAATTCTGATTTCAGTGACACTGGCCCAGTCAGTGCATTGAAATGATAGCCAGTGTTCAGAGAACAGAAAAAGAGTTGAGTTTAATGATCAGTTCCATTGTGTCTTAGCCGAATACTTTCCGCTTCTAGCCCCATTATTGCTCAGAGTGGCTGAAAGCTATTTTTGTTTGTTTGTTTCTGGTTTTTTGTTTTTGAAGTAGAGTCATAGGTCTTCAACATTTTTCCGGCAAATATGGGATTAGGTCAAACAGACCATGTCCACCTGGTCAAGAGAGATGAGAGGAGAGGGCTGACTGGATGATGAGAGGCACTTCAGAGAAGGGGCTTATCAAAGCGGGGGGGGGGGGGGCAGCGGACGGACAGGTGTAAGTTAGATCAAACCCAATGGAACTACATGTCAAAGCCTCAGGTGTAATGGAGTCTGGGAAGGCCACTGAGAAGTGCTCATGCATGCCTTCCTGAACGCCTTGCCTTGTATGCTGTGCCTCCCAGTTGAAGCATTTCTGAAAACACTAAGGGTTACCTGGCAGCAGTTGTCTTCACAAATGAGCAAACACCCACTTCCGGGTTGAGCTCCTGGGCCTGCTGAGAAGGTCACCTGGAGTGCAGGTTGAAAACTTTTCCAGGATTGCATGGACACATTTCTTAATCTCCACCCAGCACTTCCCTCATTCAGAGGGAATTGCCAAATTTTAGCTGTGACTTGGTGAAAATGTAAAAAAACAAAACAAAACAAAACAAACAAACAAAAAAAACCAACAAAAACAAAAACATGTTTTTCTAACATATCAGTTCACAGACCTTAGGACTTCTATCTAAGGAGTCCTTGGAAACTCTGAGAACACAGGATCCTAGGCGGATGCTTCTGGGGACCCTTTCCAGCTGTCCCAAGAAGTGCAGTTCATTATCTGACTAATAGTATTACCAAATGAATAAATAAAAATTGAATGGTGGAAGAAATACTGAAGATTTCATACATGCAGTTAATATTTTAAAATGTGAACAGGAAATGACTGAAACTTTGCATTCAAAAGAAAGTAACAGTCACTCAAGTTACAAGCCACACACTCAAATTAGCCACAACACAGCCTAAGAAGCTTTTGGGAGAGACAGAGAGAGAGAGAGAGAGAGAGAGAGAGAGAGAGAGAGAGAGAGAGAGGAAGCATGCACACACTTTAAGAGGTTTCCAGAAATAATAGCTGCCTTAACTCCCTGGGCATCTTCTGTATTTTATGTTTCTCCAACTATACAAGGGCACTGCTCCCCAGCCCAGTTCAGTTTGCTGTCTAATATGGCTGTCTATGCAGGAGGCCTTTGGTATTTTAACCACAGTAGGATTTGTGGGTATGTGCATAGAAAATACTTTTCCACATTTACCTGTAACCGAACTTTTAAATTATTATTTATCACTTATTTATTTATTACTAAATTCACTTATAACAAACACCAACAATTTCTTAACTATTAATCCTATAAATTCCTACAACCCCTTTAACCTATCCACTAAACCTATTGATAATTATAACAACTACTTTTATAACCTTTTAGAATGATACAGTCTCTGGGGCAGGTCCTCAGTCGTCAGGAACACAGTCTTTGTTGTAGATTCTTTAACACACTTAGCAGTCCTTTTTCTGGATCTCTCAGATGCAGGTTCATCAGGGTAGTTGGTTATTGCAGTCTCACCTTAAATAAGGCTTTATGTTTTTTTTTCTGTGGGAGACTCCAGCCGCCTGCAGGCCAACTTACTTCTTTTGAATCAGGAACTCAGCTGCTCTGCCTCAGTCCTTAAAGCCAGGCACCGTTTCCTTTAGGCCACTGTTTGGACAAATCAAACCCCTCTAGGCAAAAGCTGAGCCACAGGGTCCAGTCCTTGGCCTTTTGGTGTCTTCTTCAGGCTTTCTTTGCTCACCAGCTTCTTTCTGCTTCAGGGAGAGAGCTGGCCATCAATGGCCAGCCCTTTTTTCAGCAGGACTCTTGGAGCTCTCTAGCATCAGGGGCCTCTTCTCTTCTGGGCTCCACGCACTGTCCTCAAATAGGAGGAACTCTGTTTCAGCTTAATTTGGGCTCCGCCCACTTAGCAGCTGAAAACAATGTCAGGCCAGATACTTTGTTTCTTCAAGTCTTGAGTCTTTCCTGTTTTTCCTGACTTTAAACTTGTTTTTCAGTCTATTGAGTCTTTCCTGTTTTTGCTGACTTCAAACTTGTTTTTTAGTTTATTGAGTCTTTCCTGTTTTTGCTGACCTCATGCTGATAATGCTGTTCATGCCCGGAATTAAGAGACAGTATCAGAAACTCTTATATATTTCCTAAATCTAATTTATCTAACTCCTACACACATTTAAAGTGGATTGGCACTTACTTGACACACACTAGATCGGCCAGTCGACAGTAGGCGTTGTCCTATGCCTGTGGTAGGACAATTCCACACAGGATCCTGGTATCCATGACAGGCACTGGTCCACCACTTTCCTCTCTCACATTCTTAGAATTCTCAGAACTGCGTGCTGATGCTCTAATGTATGATAACATAGACACTGAAAGAGAATGGCTTGGGAGGGAAAGCATGTCTGTAGTAGACCATTCTCCTAACATGCTCAAGGCCCTAAGGTGCAGCTCCCTCAGCACCACCAAGAAGAAAAATCATTGCTCCCTTTCCTTCGAATGGGGAGAAGGTTTTCTTGCATATATGAAAGAGAAAACAGTCGGAGGCATCTGGAAGAGCCTAGAACAGAGAGAAAAAGAAGCAGACTGGCTATAGCAGGGCTAGCACAACAGGGTGTGGAAAAATCATGTGAGTTATAAACTGTTTCCTTTCCTAATTTGTTCATCTTGCAGCAGGTCCTTTTCTCTTATCTATATCCATCAAGTCACTACTTGCATTTAAGTCTTTAGGAGCTTGTGAAAATTGTTAGGAAGGGCTCTGGACATCTGCCTATATGATTGCTATTTTCCCCCCTCAGGCTTATCTCTAAGTTATC
Organism: Lophiomys imhausi; assembly: GCA_907164525.1. Taxonomy (NCBI): domain Eukaryota; kingdom Metazoa; phylum Chordata; class Mammalia; order Rodentia; family Muridae; genus Lophiomys; species Lophiomys imhausi. The sequence goes on along the minus strand of CAJQZJ010032031.1, from coordinate 5,989,638 downwards.
CAAGGGTATACAGAATGGGGCTGGAGCCCACCCCACGCAGCCTATCAGCACAGGACTCCTGATTATTGCAGGGATGCTTGACAAGAGCTGGCATCTGAAGATACGAGTTGGTGGATTCTTTTCTTGTGACCAGCTGTGGGGGAGGTGGCGGTGTAGGGGGTAGGGGTCTTTTAGGTTGCCCAGGCTGGCCTAAAACGACTGAGCCTCCTGCTTCAGCTTCCTACCTGATAAGATTCCCACACCTGGCTTTAGAAACAAGCTCTAGATATACACTGTGGCATGCAGACATTCTCATGCCAAGGCACGCTGGAAAGAAACTCCCCCAGCACAGCTGAATGACGAGCTTCCCCTGCTTTACTACTCTCCACCATCTCAACTCTACTACAAACTGCACTTTTAACTGTGTACTCTCACTTATGGTGACATCGCCACACTTCACATCCTTGTCAAACTCTATAGAATACAGCCTAGCCATTCATGGACTTTCCCCAGAAAGCTTTTTGGGGAAACAAGTTTCAGGGCCAGATTTCTGGTTGCCTCCTGAAAACTATGAACAATCCCTCTCTGGGGACACCTCCCTCTAACACTTTGAAACTCTTTTGTGCGTGACATCCTTCTTTGAAGTTTGCAGGCCTTGCTTAAGGCTATTCTCTGGGTGAACCCATGTGTTCCACATGAGGACACTTGGTTCACATAAAAAGATGTTTCTGACCCCGCCCTCCATGCCAGCACACCCACAAACTCAAAGTGCTGTACTTCCTATTGTCATTCTTTTTTCTACTGCTTCGGACCTCTTGAGAGCTCCGAAACGGACACAGACAGACTCTGCTCTTCAAATCCCGATACCTCTGTACCTACAACAGCCAGTGAGTGATTCCTGCATTGATTAGGTGAGTTAGATGGATTGATTGGTATGTAGGAACTTGATTGAAAAGCCAGGAATCCTTGGAAAGAGATTGATTGACATTTTAGAGTTAAGGATGAAAATTGACCCAAATCATAGAAACCAAGACCTCAAGTTCAGCTTAGCAATAACCTTGTACATATGGCTCCCACCCTACCCCACCCTCATCCAGTCTACCAAAGTGTTTCTGTTGGCTCTTGAAGGACTATCAGACCCATATGAGATCAGGGCCGTGAATAATATGAAAGATTCGATAGGGCCAGGGCACTCATGTAGATGAGGACAGACTCTGTTTAAGCTGAAATCTTTTCAAACACTGGATCTGTCTTCTATCCAGAGTCACTCCTGTGAAGGTGGTTTTATCTAGTCTTGGTATTTGATTAATTGAAATATTTCAGACTTTCTGTTCCTTTAGTCATTCTCTACAAGCAGCTCTGACAAACCGTGATGGTTTGGAATGAACAGAAGGATATAGTCCCTGGGAAAAGATGTGAGAGTTTAGAAATGGTGTTGTGTATCCCCTAGATTGTGAGGAAATGTTAGAAGGGGCTCAAGATAGGAGAATCACCATGGTACAATCAGTGTGAAGTGCAGCATAGGTTACAACTTCAAGGACCCAAAGCCTTCCTTCTTGGCAATATCTCCCAAAGAATTACTCACTATATCCCCTTCAATGGTGATTAGTTTTTCACTTTGAAGAGAAGTCTTCTGGACACAGGATCTGAGCACTGAGGAGATAGCTAGAGCTGGTAAGAGAGCCACAAGTTCCTTCCATTGCATAGAAGAGGGCATATAGAAGGAACTTTGAGCTTTCAAAATAAGTCCCATCTTCCTTTTGCAATTTCATTCAGAGTTCACTCAGTCTGCAACATAGTTTTTATTTGCCATTAACTTTTCTATCTAATAGGGGTCATCTTCTCTGGGAAACATAAACAATTATGCAGGAATACAAACCTGAAAGTACAGTTCAGCTCACAGGGCAGTCTCTCAATGTTTACGTCTCTTTTTCCTGTGCTCATTTAGGTGCCCTTGGTACCTGCTATGGTGAATTCTCTAAAGGCCTGGGACATGCTCCTGCTCCTGCTGTTCCTGCAGTATAGCCTATTGGCCCAAGGCACTTCTAGGCGGCAGTTCATGGAACAACATCACCTAAATCCAAACTCAGAATTCAGTGCGTACAGATGTGATGTCCTCATGATGGATAAAGGTCTGAAACCAAAGGTCTCACACACATTTGTTTATATGTCATGGTACAAGGTGGAGCGTATATGCATTAGTGGCAACTGGAAAGATCGCTACAAAAATTCATATGTTTGGGCTCAGACTCCCATTAAGGTACTCAAGTGCCATTGGGAGAAATTAAAGAATAGATATAAAGAGAGCAGGAGCTACAACTACATTCAGTTCCACTGTAATGCAGACGGGTATGTGGACAGCATAGAGGACATGAAGATTCTAGAGCCCATCGTCTCCTAGAAAGTCTCACTGGCTCACCAGAACCATTAGTCCTCCAATGTCAACCCCCACCCAGCTACCCCACCCCAGCCACCCCTCATGCCTACAATAGCTACTGCTACTTCCATTTTGCAATTGTTTTGTCAGTATGTCCAATCACCTTGATACTTGGTATCACAATTGTGCTGTGTTGTTCTCTGCCTAAAATAACATTCCTCCCTGGTTGACCTACCTTTATTCACATTTTTCATGACTCAGCTCTCATGGTCTCTGTTACTGTGACTATGTATTTGAGAGAAACAATTCAAGGGAGGATTTATTTGCCTCCTAGTCTCAGGGCTCTCAGCCTGTGGTCTGCTGGCTCTGCTGTCTCCAGGGAAGAGGAACATTATGGTGGGAAAATGTGAGAACAAAACTACTCGCTTCCTAAAGGCTAGAAAGGAGGAAGAGGAGGAAGGGAAGAGTATGGAACAAGATATGACAGTTGTAGCTCCAGGGACCTACCTCCTCTAGCTAAGTCCTCAGATCCACTCAGCTATGAATTCATCAATGGATTAACCCACTGTCAGAGTAATTACACCCTCCATGGCCCAACTGGCAAGAAAGCCTTCAACACAAGAGTCTGTGGGAGAACATTGGACAGACAAACAACAGCAGCATCTTGTCTTGACTTATCCAGGATTTTCCACCAAGTATTCATCTTTATGCCTATCCAAACAGAATGATCTTCCTTCCACAAATAAACTGTTATTCCACTGTGTGTTGTACATATATGTATTTGTAGATGTGGAGATCGTTTTGTGTGTGGGCTTGAGCAAAACAGTTACATGTTATATGAAGTCTGACTAGATGTGAATATCGTTTTTTTCCTTTTTATTGTTTTGCAATTTTGTGAATTTCACATGGTGCACCCAGTTCCCTCTCATCTCCCATCTCCCCTCAAACTCACCCTCTACCCTTGCAACCTTCCCCCACATAAAATAATGTCATTGTGGAAGCTGTAGTGTGTCTCAGTGAGTCCCACAATATTCCCTTTTGTCCACACATTTTTGTTTGCAAATGCTCATTATAATGATTCCTTGGTCTGGTATGAGGTCTTTGGCTTCTGCTACATTGTCAATACTGGAACCTCACTGGGACTCCTCACAGATATGCTGTTATTGCCCTGTGTCATGGAGATCCTGTAGTTTTGGGTCTGTGGAACTGGTCTCTTCATGCACTCCTGCATTCATCCAATATACACCACAACAGGAATATATTGGGGTGAGCCAAGTCAAAGCCCTGGTTCTGGGCCTGCAATCCCCACTTGCAGGGCCTGCACGAAAGGGGTTTGACCATTTCTTCTGCTTTCATGACCCATCAGAGCCAACTCTCCTGCCTGCTACCTGTAGCAAGGACAAGAGACTAAAGGTGATCTCTGGCTAGCCAAACCACACACCAGACAGAAGTTAGGTCTGGCTCTCCCACACTCACCTCCCCGGGGCTATCTCAGTCACAATCTCCACATCTAGGGTCAACTGTACTGTGCTGTGCAGGCAGAGTACACAGCCCTGCTCTCCAGAGTGCTGCAGCATCTAAGGGACAGGGACATTCTCCTGCTCTTGTGACCCCATCGGGTCCAGATCTCCTGTCACTGCTGGTGGTGAGGACCAAAGGGAGATAACCTACCACAAAGCAGACAAAAGGCAGGGCTGACTTTCCCACACTCACAGCCTTGAGGCTGGCTCACCCACAACCCCCTCATCCAGGGCCAGGCAGGGCTCCCTAGTCTGTGGCTTGCTTTCTGTCCTGGGAGCCCATCTGGCGCTTGCCTGCTGCTGGACCGGTGATCAACACAGGTTAGCTCCCCTTCTGGCCCCCATGGCACTGAAGTGATGTTGGTATCTGACTTGCTTCCCCCTCCCTGCCCCCCAGAATGTTAGGCTAGTATTTATTCAGATGCTCATAGGTCAGAATACTGAAAATAGACATAGCCTCTCTCCTTTCTGCCATCTACTGATACACATGTAACACAGCAACCACATCTGCAATGCCTCTAAGGACTTAGATGTGAATATCTTACACTTAGGCTCAAAGCTCATTTTAAGTATGCCCTACATACATGTGACATACCTATGTGCTAAGGTAGAGACAAGTCTTGACTTGGACAATGATTGTGGTGGCATCTTTAGTTCCACCCAAATGGAAGGCCAGGGCAGAGGGGAACAGATAACTACCAGTTCTCTATTGGGTTAAATAACATTGTAAGCCTCTGGCTCATAGCAGGTGGTCCAGGAAATTTGTGGCATTTTTCTCCTTTCTTATCCTTCAGCTTGGAAATTTAATTTTGACTTTGATAAAACATACATGAAAAGTATTCTAAATATTTTCTCTCCCTGACTGAAGAAGATTTCTAACATAAAACAAATCTTAGGGAATGCTAGAGGTGGCTCTGTAGATAAGAGCATTTGCTGCTCTTCCCAAGGCCCCAAGCTCAATTCCTAGCACACCACATCACGGGACTATCATCTGTGACTCCAACTCCAGAGCATCCAAGACCTTTAGCCTTCAGTGGCACCTGTACTCACATGAACACAACCACATGCAGACACCCACCGAAACATAGTCAAAAATAATTTTAAAATAATAAAAATAAATAAAATAAGTCTTCTAGGCCTAGATTAGATTGTACAGAAGCTAGAAGATTCCAAGACTAGGCCTAGGTTAGCAGACTGAGTCAGTAAGACTCCAAGAGGACAACTGCACATGGAGAATAAAACCTTCTTTTAGAGGAGACTCACCCAATTGTGGGCAGCACCCTCTGGCAGCAGCTCAGATAATAGGGAAGTGGCCAAAAGCAGCTCATCTTTCCTCCTGCTGGCTTGTCCTTCCCTCTTATCATTGGGTTAATTTGTCCTGTTGCTACTGCTGCAGTTTCCTTCATTGCTCTATGAACCAGTATTTCCAAGCTTTCCTAGTGAGCTAGCGACTAGCTGCTCTCCCAGAACCCTCTGAACTTCCAGCACCAGATTGGAACTGCAGAGATACCCAGTCTTGTGGACACACCAATTACTGTTGTCATCCTCTTCCCATCCTCAGTGAGAGACAGCCAGCATGGGAACACTGTGACCATTTAAGGACTGAATAACTAACAACTGGGTGTTTGGCTCTCTGGTGTGAATTAGCTGCTATTTTTTTAAGCTGATGAGAAAGAGAGGGAGTCTTTGTATGTTTGTTCCTCTAGAGAACCATGACTAATACGCTTTTCTCTAATTTTTGATTGATCAGTTTAAACAAAGAAAGAAAAGCTTATCAGCCCACAACTTCAGGTAAACATGTTTAGGACCAACCTAAAACATATCTGACCAACCGGGCGTTGGTGGCGCACGCCTTTAGTCCCAGCACTTGGGAGGCAGAGGTAGGCGGATCTCTGTGAGTTCGAGGCCAGCCTGGTCTACAAAGTGAGTCTAGGACAGCCAGAGCTGTTATACAGAGAAACCCTGTCTCGAAAAACCAAAAAAAAAAAAAAAAAAAAACATATCTGACCTATCTGGACTTGTCAGCTGCAAGGGCTCCCTACTTGTGGGAGAAAAGGGCTGCCTAGACTTTGCCTCAGATCAGGCAGGTGAGGAAGAAGCCCAAAGCTTGTCACCTTTGCTAACTATCAGTGGCCCTTTCCTTACCTATCATTCAGGGATTTGTCCAGCCCCATCATATGGTTTGCGTCTTTTCTGGTTTACTTTCTTTTCTTTTTTTTTTTTTTTTTTTTTGGTTTTTCGAGACAGGGTTTCTCTGTTTAACAGCTCTGGCTGTCCTGGAATCGCTTTGTAGACCAGGCTGGCCTTGAACTCGCAAAGATCCGCCTGCCTCTGCCTCCCAAGTGCTGGGATTAAAGGCGTGCGCCACCACTGCCCAGCTACTTTCTTTTTTATGTACTCATTTTTCCTTCTCTTTGTCCCTACTCTTTCCTTTCCTTTCCTTTCACCTCTTCTGGTATATAGAGCCCTGGTGACTCAACTTCCTGAGGGATGACACTGATCTATAGTGTCTAAGGACACATCTTTTCCCCTCAATCTACCTTCAACTACAATTTCATCACTCTAATTTTTTCTTGCCTCTACCATTTCCTCATCTCTAGGTACTTCCCTTTTTTCTACTTCCCACATAATGCTAATAATTGATATCATCATATCTTGATGTTTATTCTTTATTTTCCACAGTCAGATCCACAGTAACTAAGAGACTAGCATACACAATACTATTGGTTTCCCTTTTCTATCTGTTAGATGTAATTCAGGGTCCAGAAGAAAACACTACCAAACCAATGAAACCCTCTTGACAAGGCAAGCCTTTATGTGTAAGGGTGAGCTGCTCACAGAGTGGAAGAGTAAACCCACAGAGTGGGAAACTCAATGGCTTTTATCTTAATGCAAGAGTACTGTGCCCTTTCCCCACTGGCTGAGCTCCAATGTCAGTCTTTCATGGTTGCTTAGTTTTAAAAGAATTGGCACAAAGGAAATGAAGAAAAACAAGAATGGGCAGGCATCTTAAGATCCGGAATGCAGCAGGATCTCTGTATAAACAACAGTTTTACCAGGTAGGAGATAATAAAAAATTAAGTTCCTTGGTATAAACAAAAGCTTTACGGTGTTTGACAGGAAGACTAAAAAGCACTCAGCGTTCCTTACACACTGAGAACGGTCGGCCCTGAAGTGGTGACGGGATTGTAGCAAATGCCTACCCCAGTTTCCAGTTGGGTTTACTGCTGTCTAGCTATTTTGCTTGGAAACCCTTCTCAAGCCTTGGGGATAGAGCCTTAAACAACAATTAAAAGGGAAACCATCACCTCAGTGATTCCTGCAGCCTTGTCTCTCCTGAACATCCAAGAAACTTTTCTGAAGAAAGGTTACTTGAGATAAAAAAATGACAAAAACTTCACCAATGATCTAACCCCAGATTGTAAGAGCTCAGTACAAAACACAGAAATATGAAAAACCAAGATAACATGTCTCCTCCAGAAATTTCTAACACACGCACACACAGCAAACTCTAAGAAGAACAACTTAAAAAAATAGCCACACACCCCCAAAATCAAAAGACCAACTTAACATATGTGCTCATGGTCCATGCTACCCCATGGTGACTTCTTTCTTCCTCCTCAAAGTCTTTCCCTCTCTCTCCCCTCCTCTTCTCTCTTGGTCCCTCTGAGACTCCAGACCCAGGGCCCTGCGCTCTAACTACCACTCTTCTGTCCAGCTATAGGCTGTCACCAACTTTTAATATCAAATCAGGGATAATTGGGGAGCAAAGTTTGCACAACAGCACTGTGGCACTAGAAGGAAAAGATTTCCATACCAAAGGCATAGGAAATACTTTCCATGAATGCATAGAATAAAATTTCTCAAAGCTAGCGAATGAGATGCCCATCCAGATAGAAGAAACACACAGAACACCAAATATAACCAGAAAATAAAACCATCATTTCATATTATGGTTGAAACACTGAATGTACAAAACAAAGAAATTATATAGAAAGCTTTAGAAGAAAGACAAAATTACATCTAATGGCAATTAATGAAAAAACTCATAGTTGGCCAAGGTGCTAAAAACAGGTGAATATAAAGAGCTCAGTTTTGAATGGGCCACCTGTGCCGTGCTCTCCAAGGCTGAGGAAACATCGAGAAATGGAGGAGATGGGGACTATAACAGTTGAATGATGAGGAGGAGGGCCATGTAGTGCTGTCTTACAGACACAACTAGGCGGCCATGGCATGCCTGCACTCTCAACATCTGTGGCTGCTTGCTAGGAAAGGCATAAGACTGAGTCCATAAATGCTCAGTCGTAGATGCGGAAGAGGCTCATGAGACCTCTCCAGGGGGAGCTACCTGTAGCTGATGGCTGCTGGAGAAGTCATTGTCTTCAGTGATAGCCACTGGGAGGTACTCATGCTCCAGTGGATGGTTTTACATCCATACCCATGTGAGCAGCCCTGCTGAAACCCAGTGGGTCACAGAGTCCAAACAAAAACTAAACTAAACACATGAAAGTGGCCGGTGGCAGGAAGGGGCAAATGGCAGAGGAGGAGAGGGGAGTGAGAAGGGGCTAGTGAGATGGCTCCTGACATCAAGCCTGCTTATGAGTCAACCCCTGGAATCCACACGGCAGAAAGGAAAAACCAGCTCTTGCAAATTGTTCCCTGATCTCCACACATACACCATGGCACAAGTTCCTGTGTGTGTGAGTGTACAGATGTGAAAACACACACACACACATTTTAAAAAGAGAGGGTAGAGGCATGAGTATTATCAGAATGTAGTATGTGTGTGTTTATGGCATTGTGAAAAAAGAAACCAACCTTAAAACTATTGTGGGGGGTGGAGCATACCTTTGATGACCCCTACCCAGCTGAAAAGACCCTTATCCTCTACCACAAGGAAGACACTTGTCCCAGGTCTGAAACCCAACAATAACTGCAAACCTTGCAGTTACTTGTCTTGTTTCTGTGACCAAAAACCTAGGAAGAATCAATTAGGTTTACTTTGGCTCGTTTATGTCCTGGCCAGGGAGCCATAGTGCAGAAGTAGGTTAGTTATGTTTATCTTGGTTTGCAAGTGTAGAGCAAACAAGTAGAGCTGCGTATAAAACCCCAAGGCCCACTTGAAGTGACCACTTCCTCTAGCAAGGCTCCACCTGCTAAAGATTGTATAGCTTTCTCAAACAGTCCCACCAGCTGGGGCCAAAGTAGTCAATCACTCAAGGCTGTGGGGAACTTGCCACACTCAAACCACAGTGGTTAAATCACATTTAAACATTCCTGTGAATATTAATCAAAGTGAGCAGGGTGGTGTACACCTGTATCCCACCACCAGGGAGGGGGAATGCAGGCGGTGCTGAGTTCTAGGCAGGCCTGGGTACATATCAAGACACTACCTAAAAACAAGCAAACAAAAAAACCCTCTTTGAATAAAAGGGTACTATTGTAACTATACTAGTCTGGGAAAATAATACAGCACGGATTAGAAAGAAATAAAGTCAGAAGCAGGGAGTCAGAGCGGAAGCCTTCCATGAGATGATGAGTGTTCCATTGGAGTCCCAACTACCCCACCCTCCCTGGTCTGGTAAAGCCCATCTTCCTCTCATTCCAATCCTGCCCTCTCAGAAAGTCTTTGAATAGGAAAGGTACCAAGAAGCCCAGTTGCACATTCCTGACAGCACCCAAGACCCTATCCATCTCTGGGCATCAGTCCAGCCTGTGAGACATGTCATTTTCCTTCACCTTCAATCCATAAAAAGGATCCCCCATAGTTGGGGTACGATTTCCTCTGGTCTGTCTCTGAGGCTGGTGAACTCGCCCAGGAGGCCCCATTCTCAAATAAACCTGTGTTTTCTTTTAATTTGACTTGAATTGGCTTATTTCCTCAGTAGAGATAGCCTTTCAATGAGGTGTAGCAATCCTGTAGTGTCACGCCAGTGGCGAGGAGAAAACAGACTCAAAAGCAATACCCTACATTTTCTCTTCTTCTTCATGCTTTTGGGTCTTCCCACACACAGTTCTCACTTTAAAGGTCCTTACCCCTCTATCCACCTAACTAATCAGTCCTTGAAATGCAGCTCCACTTGGTTGGGTGTCTTTCAATAACTCTTGTCCCCTTCAGTGTGAATCACACTGTGAATGCTGTTCATAGTTACTAATTTATAACATGCTTATTTATTTACCTGACTGTCTTTCATTAAACTGTAAACTCCTAAATATGGGTAGCCTAGTATCTGGCCCCATAAAGATATTTACAAAGAAATGATTTCTTCAAGTGTACTCACTGGAACTCACATTACTAAGTATGTGGCAACTATTATGCAAATATACAAAGGGATTTTTGTTGTCGTTCTTAAGAAATTGAAATCATAGAGCTTCAGAAAACTGAAGCTCCAGTCAAAAAGGAAGTACTAAGCCTTCAGAAAGTGACATTTCTTAAAAACGTCAGCTTTGAATCTACTTGTTTCTTTTTTTATGAGTAAGTTTGTTTATCATCTCACATCCTGATAGCAGCCCTCTCCCTCTGCCCCTCAGGGTTCCCACTCCCACCCCTACTTCCTTTCCCCTTCTCCTCAGAAAAGCACCCCCCACACACACCATTCCTCTCTAGGACCAAGTGCATCCTCCTCCACAGAGGCCAGGCACTTCAGCCCAGCCAGGGAGGAGTGATGGAAAAGCAGAGCCTACTCGATCTTGAGTTGAGTTGATTCTTCCTCTTCACTGACGTCAAAACTGTTACAGAGCTTCCTTGGAGGTGGAGAGTCTCACCCCACTGTACTTCTGCAAAATCTAAGGTTTCTCTTTCATAGGCTTAAGTATACTTCTTGCCCTGCCCCGCCTAGGCAGCAGGGACTGCTTTGAAGAAGAAGCAGGAAAGCAAACAAAACATTCAGAACCTGGGACTGATCAACTGTCCCCGTTCTCAGCAGGGACCCGGCGAAGCACCTGGTAAGAGGCCCTTCAGGGCCCTGGCCAGGCAGTGGAGGTGGCTGGGAATGCTGGTTGCAGAGGGAAGGTAAACATGTCAGAAGGAATTACAGGTGGAAGCTGTGGGGGTCCCTGCTGGTGTTATACAGTGAAGGGAGCCTCATGAAGAGATAAGGATGAAAAACCCTGTGCAGATTGGCTTCCTCAACCTGGACCAGACTCCAGGGAGTCGAGTAACAAACAGGTGGTTTATTCGCAATGTATTTAAACCCAGTATAATTTGGAAAAGCGCTCCCTGGTATAATACAATCTCCGATGCACAAGGGAACGTAATTACATTGAAACTCAACTCAGGGTAGCGTCTTTCTTCCAAGAAGATGGGTTCTAGAGATAGGCTATTTGTATTAGCTTAAGGGCCTGAGGATCTGGCCTGGTCTGGGTCATACAGATAGTGTCATCTGGGCTATCAGCTGCCTCTGGTCTTCGTTGTAGGATCTTTGGAGCCTCTGGATATAATGGTCATTTAGATTACTAGCCACCTCCAGTCCTGGTTGTGGAGGCTTGATATGGCCTGGCCCAACAGATACCACCGGTCACCAGGCTGCTAATCACTTCCAGTTCTCAGCTTTCTGGGTGGAAGAACAGGTTTTTCTTCTTTCCCATCAGAAAGACAATTTTGTGTGCCTAACATCCCTGGTTCTCTGGAGATCTGTGGGTGCAAGGACCTTCATGCTGTGATCCCAACGGGAAACACTGCATGTGTGAATACAGGTCAACAAGAAGGGTGAGATGTGACAAAAAGGACAGCCTCCTGTCTTCCTCTCAGGGTTTCAGAGCTTTCATAGAAGTATGAGACTGGCTTGCTTTCTTTTTTTTTAAGAGCTATGAAAATCTTAAAAGGAAGAAAAGAAATCAACAAACTAGTCATGATAAATGTTTGTTCTTATTGCTTCTTCTACTACCACCAACCTCCTTCTTCCTACGCAGAAAACATGGTGGTAGACCTTTCCAGATGCTTTCCTCTCCTGTTGTTGCTGGCACTGTGGGAGCCAGCATGTCTGCTTTGCACTCAGCCTAAGGGTCTCTCCAAGGCTCGCTGGTTTGAAATTCAGCACGTACAGATAAGCCCTCAGCAATGCAACACAGCAATGCGTGGTGTCAACAATTACACCCGGCACTGTAAACAGAAAAACACCTTTCTGCATGAATCTTTCCAGAACGTGGCTGCAACCTGTGGTTTGCGAAATATCACCTGCAAGAATGGCTGGAAGAATTGCCACAAGAGTGCAGAGCCTGTCAGCATGACTGACTGCATACACACTGGAGCAGCCTACCCTGACTGCCGATACCATGACGCTGTACAGCACAAATTCTTCATTGTGGCCTGTGAACGCCCGAAGAAGGATGACCCTCCCTACCAGCTGGTTCCTGTGCACTTAGATAAGACGGTCTCAGGCTTAGAGTACTTTTCGCCTGTTTGACACAGGTTCTCTTACAGCTTTTTGCACTTCGCCTTTTGCTCCCACAGAAAAGGGAAGGTGTTGGAAGAATTAGAATGCCTAAGCTATCAGAATAGAGTCAAGAAAAAAGAAATAGGGTTATTTTCTGCTCCGGGGTTACTTTTGTTAAAGGAGGAATATAGGAAAAGGGTCCACGCATCTGAACAATTTATCCTGCAATGTTTTGGGGTCAACCTTTATTATACTATGTTCATAGAAATAAAACCATTTTCTTTTCAATATATTGAGTGTGAATTTTGCTGGAGTTTTTTTCATTTTGTTGTTTTTTTGTTTTGTTCTGTTTTTGAAAGGCAGGGTCTGATTGGGTTTCGGTCAAGGTGAATTCAACACCACTACATAACCAAAGATGGCTATCAACTCTTTTATTAAATTAAAAAAAAAAAAAAACACTTTAAGGCTTTGACAATTGTAGTCATAGCCACTCCCAGTTGTCTTCTCTTAGTCTCCCACTCTTGCCCAGTCCTTTCTTCCAGCTAGTTTCTATCTTACCCTGTGAAGATTCATGTTCCCATTGCAGGAAAGGAGAAGGGTCACTGGAAGCCAGGAAGCTAGAGAGATTTTGAGGACTCACAGTCATTTTTCACTCTCAGCCTAAAGCTGCCAGGCGCCACCAGGCACACACGGGCTGCACACAAGCCGTGTGGAGGTAGGCTGGCCATCAGACCTAAAGACACATACAGCCACGCTGCTAAAGGTGGAGGCTCTAGCCTCAGGTCTCTGACCTCAAGGCCACACTTGTACTGCACCCTAGTTTTATGACATAAGCTAGATGTCTTAGTTGCTGTTCTGTTGCTGTGAAAAGACACTATGGCCCCAACAATTCTTATAAGAAAAAAACATTTAATGAGGGCTTGCTTGCAGTAAAAACTTCCAGGCTCCCCAGGTGTAACAATTCCTCTCCAAGATGCACTTGGCAAGTAGGGTGTCTTGTGCTAGGAACAGAGTCTCAGTGGGCAGAGCTGCCCCAACTGAGCTTCCTTCCTAGCCTGGAGCCATTAGTATTATTAAATTTAGTTTTTGGGGCTGGAGAGATGGCTCAGTGGTTAAGGGCCCTGGCTGCTCTTCAAGAGGACCCAGGTTTAATTCTCAGCACCCACATGGCAGCTTACAACTGTCTGCAGCTCCATCTCCAAGGTATCTGTCACCCTTTTCTGGCCTTTAAGAGTGCCAGACGTGGCACTATCTTAGAAAACTTGGAATAGCTCTACCTCAAGACCCAGCCATACCACCCTTGAGTATACATCCAAATGATTCCTCACCAAACCACAAGGACATCTCCTCAACTAGGATCATAGCAGCTTTATTTGTAATAGCCAGAAACTGGAAACAACCTAGATGTCCCTCAACTGAGGAATGGATTAAAACAAAAAACAAAAAACTGTGGCACATCTACACAATGGAATACTACTCAGCCATCAGAAACAAGGAAATCATGCAATTTGCTGCCAAATGGATGGAACTAGAAAAGCTCATCCCGAGTGAGCTAACCCAGACCCAGAAAGATGCACATGGCAATTATTAACTTAGAACTGGATTTTAGTCTGCAGCCACACCACCCTGAACGCGCCAGATCTCATCTGATCTCGGAAGCTAAGCAGGGTTGGGCCTGGTTAGTACTCCAATGGGAGAACTGGATTTTAGCCATATAGTACAGGATAACTATCCTCCAACCAACAAACTGAAAAGAACAGGAACATAGACTTTGTTACTTGTTAGTGGGACGCTTTGCCCTAGGGGAGCTGTCATGTAGGCCCCCAATGCAAGAGGAAGCTCTTAGCCGGCATATGGCTGCTGAACTGAAGGGGGCTGATATGCAGGGCATCCCATAACAGAGGAGTAGGACAGGAGGGAGAAGGAGAGGGTGGAAGGGTTGGAGGGTGGAAGGGTGGGCCCAGAAGGGGTGGAGGGAGGGGACTGTGATGGAGATGTAAATTGAAGTAATAAACAAACACTAAAAAAAGAGTGCCAGACGTGTTCATAGTCCACAGACATATATGTGGCAAAACACCCATGCACATAAGATAAACTTTGAAAAATATTGTTTTATTTTCTTTCATTGATCTCTATGCTGATTTTCATTAATTTCTTCTGTTTGTTCTGGATTAAATTTGATCTCATTCCCCCATGAAACCACGTACCTCAGGGTGACCTAGAACTCACGATGGAGTTGAAGCTGGGTTTGAGCTCCTGATCCTTGGTTCCACTTCACAAGTGCTGGGTTTGCAGGTGGCTCACTCCTTGTCTCTCTTTTCCTAATTCTGGGAATAAAACGAGACATTGTGAAGAGCACTTGTTTGCGCTGAGATTACAAGTGCAATCAACTGGTATTCCTACTCGATTAGTTAACTTTCTCATGGCTGTGGCCAAGTACCTGATAAGAAGGAACGTATGGAGGAAAGGTTTAAGAAGGGCACGATCTGTGGTGGCACTGAGTCTACAGCCAGAAAGCAGAGGGAAGAATGCAGGTGCTCCGCTGGCCTTCTCCTTTCTTTTTTTTTTTTTTGGTTTTTTGGTTTTTTTGAGACAGGGTTTCTCTGTGTAGCCCTAGATGTCCTGGACTCACTTTGTAGACCAGGCTGGCCTCGAAGCTGCAAAGATCCACCTGCCTCTGCCTCCCAAGTGCTGGGATTAAAGGCGTGCGCCACCACCACCCGGCGGCCTTCTCCTTTCTGTTAGGCCTATAAGAGTGCCACTCACACTCAGTGGGAATCTTCTCACCACACTTAACACAATCTAGAAACATGCCCAGAGGCATCTCAGATGATCCTGCCAGGCTGACAATGAATACGGATTGTCACTGTCTTGTTTGGTTTCTTGGATATTGATTTTTTTTTCTATTTTGACAACAGTGATCTTTCTAACTTAGATAACATGAGGTGATTTTTTGTTTGGTTTGATTTGGATTTTTTACCTAGAGAATATATTAAAAAAAAAAAACTAAAGAAAGTAAAATAATTTTGTTTGGTTAAACAGAGCTTTTTTGGGTTTTTTGTTTTGTTTTGTTTTTAAACCTTTCTTTTGCTATGAGACAGTTAAAGGAGTCTCTGGACTCATCTTCTGTTTATCCATCTGATGTTGGTGAATGAAGGAATAGTCATCAGATACAGTTTCTTGAGCCAGCATTAGTTCTGGGAGGAAGGAACATCAACAACATTGTGTGGGACCCCTGCGAAGCTCACGGGCTGGCTTTTAGTTCTTCAGAAGTCTTGGAAAGAGAAACACTTGCCTAGACATAGTAGAATGGCAAGGGCAGGGGAGAAACAGGCAGCATTAAACACCCTGTGAGTGACAAGGCCGAGTCCTTACTTACAGAAAGCATGGGATACTCTGGTCAATGACACTCAGACACTGTGCCTCTTAATTTACTGAGCCCAGTAACCTAGATCCATGGCCCTCCTCACTTTACCATAAAAACAGATTGTCCCTGGGTTCAAATAGTCCTGGTCTTTTTACCCCATAGGTCTCTCCTTAAATAAATATTTGGTGGTGCTTGTAGGATGAAGGGGACCCTGCAGGTGTCAATGCAGGCATTGAGCCACAAAGAGATGAATATGAAAACTTCATTGTCAGCGCCTTTAAAACAGTACAATTTGGGGGAAGTTTCAAAGCAATGATCATTCCCATTCCTGGTTTCCAGGCAATAAACATCCCGATTACAGGTGCACAACAAAGGAGCAGTGTGTGTGCTACTGAGAGAGATGGAACTGGAAACGTGATGACTGTGACCAGTTAAGAGAGGGCGCTGAGGTCAACATTCTGTCATTGCCCAGCAGGGTCCACAGGATGATGCACAGCAGTCTGGAACTTATGCAGATACAGATGCAGACTCAGTCCATGAACCCATCTCCAGGTTGAGGGACCCCCCCCACCCCAGCTCTGAGCAACAAAGAAGGCCAGAGATGAGGAAAGGTTCACTTTCTAGGTTGGACCTCCTCAAAGGATCTCTGTGGTCCGCGATACCACAGGATGCCATGTTGGTGTTGGTGGTCTGTGTTACCCACGCAGATACTCATAGTCAGGGACTGCCTCCAGAAGCCATGTTAATGTATCTGCATACATTAGATACAAAGAGCTGGCCCCGCCCCTCTCGGGAGATCTGGTCCTACCCCTAACAGGAAAGGTGGCCTTGGCCCTGGTAGTGGAGCTGGCCTAGCACCTGGGCAGTGGTGGGGCCAAGTGTGCCCTGAGCAATGGGTGTGGCTTGTTGGTTTTAAACCATGTTTTCAAGGCCTCCCCCAATGACACACCCATCCCTCAACAAAGCCACACCTCCTAATCCTTTCCAAGTAGTTCCACCAAGGGGAGACTAAGTATTCAAATATATGCATCTATTGGGCCCTTTATTGTTCAAACCACGACTCAAACCTATCCTCATGTGTTAGGAAGCTGTGGAGCAGACAGAGGGAAATGAGTACAGGGGTCTTTAGTATTCTAGGCTGAGTCAGGGGCCCAGGCCAAATTTTCTAACACTGTAGACTCAGGGCAGATGCAAAAGGAGGGAAACTGACTTCCAGTATGAACCCTTCCCAGACTTTTAAGAAGAACCTACAAAGTGACTCATGGGTACCATGAATCTTGAAACACCCATCCCTCTAACATAGCATGTCCCTTCCACTCAGAGGAGCAAGTTCTCTGTGTTTAGTTATAAAGATAGTCATGGCTAGATTAGCATGTGAACCTAAAACTGCTGTGAGAGAAAAGGCCTGTCTATTTCTTTTATTTTATTTTTACTTATGTGTATGGGCCTGCATGAGGGTATGTATACCACATATGTCCAAATGGCCTCTAGGGTCAGAAAAGGGCCTCAGAACCCCTGGAAATGGAATTACATGTGGTTGTGATCTGTCATGTGTGTGCTGAGAACCAAATTTGGGGTCTCTGAAAAAAAGCAGTGTGTTTAACCACTGACCATCTACTCGGAGGAAGTTCTTTTCCACCCAAAATAGCTGACACACACCTAAAAGCCCAGTACTTGAGAAATGGAGGAAAGAGGGTCAAGAGTTCAAGGTCATCACTGGTTACAAAGTAAGTTCCAGGATAGTCTGTGCTACCAAACGTTTTAAAGAAAAAAAAAAAAAAAGAAAACCCAAATACACCTAAAACTATTGACTAATCTGCAGCAGAACTGTAGAGTTTGTTCCACGTATGCCAGTGGCTGGTTCTACAGAAACATACCTCCACACCACACCTTCCACTTAGAAACCCACCACGAACACTGGAGCATCCACGGGCAAGACTCTACCACCTTCATGACTGTTTCCCACAAGCATCATTGCAATTTTATTTCCACTGGGGTTGTTCAAACTGCAGCCCCCCCTCCGACATTCTCACTTGTCCCATGAGGTCTAAGTCAGTCTACCGAGGCAAGAGAATAGGAGGCAGCCCCTGGAAGGCAAGAGTGGGAGCTGCTTTTCCCTCACACAAAGAAAGTCCAAAGTGAAACATGGATGGAGGGAGGCCACTGAAAGGCAGATGCAAAAGCAATGTTCTTTTGCTCTCTTGGTGAAAGGACTCCTTCAGCAAGATGTGACTGATCTACATAGGTATGGGGAGCTGATGGGCTTGGGGACCGTGGCTACTGGGTGCTGAAATAGACGTTATACTTCATTATAGAGAAAAGTAGAAGAATCAATGATCAAGAGGGCTTGAAGGGGCAGAAAATTCTAGTTTCAGAAATATAGTTAAAGCTGCCAGGAATGCGGAAGATCTGGACCAACGAGGTCACTTGTCCTAAGTTCATTGTGAACTGCCCTAAAAGGACACCCTTGACTGGGAAATTTATAATGAACAGAATTTTATTTGGCTCGTGGTTCCGAAGTCAAGGAAGTCTAAGGTCGAAGGCACCTATTCTGGTGAGGGCTGTCTGGTTTCATTTGTCTATGGCAGAAAATTCAAGGGCATGAGAGGGGCGCAGGAGCATCACACAAGACAGGGAAGCATTGGTTTGTCATATAGAAGCCCTAACAGGAGTTATTTCTTTCTGGGAAAGAATGAAAGAGGGGAAGGACAGGTGCTGACATGATGAGGTTGGGAGACAGGGACATCTCACTGGTTTTCCTAGGTAGACCTCTATACAGAAGCATCAAAGTGGACTGGTACGTAGGGGTTCCCCTCACAGGCCACAATGATGTGCTTCTGCTGTTGGCTGGTCTGGTAGTCGCAGTTGGGGTACTTGGAGCTGCCCTTCAGGCGGCAGTCAGTGATGTGCATCGTAGAGGTGCTCTTGTAGCAGTTACTCCTCCCGTTCTTGCAGGTGACATTTTCCTGTGAGCACACAGCCTGGACATCTGCCAGGGGCTCGTGCACAAAGGTGTTCACAGGCTTGCATGATCCCTTTGTCATATCCCGGCGCTTCATCATTTGGTTGCAGTAGGTGGGGCTGCTGCTGGAGGAAGCTTCTGAGTCCAGGTGCTGCCGCTCGAATTTCATGGCTGAAGATTCCTTGCCCAGGGAAGGCTGGACCCATCCAAGCACCAGGACAAGCAATGGAAACAGGATGAGGAACTTCTCCAGACCCATGGTAGCTTTGCTGTTCTGAGGATCCTGAAAGGGAAAGGAAGAGGGTAAAGGAAAAATGCTTAGAAGAGCTCCAGCACCCACCTCAGCCCACATTCCCTCCACCTCAACCTCCCAGCACAGTTCCTCCACCTCAGCCTCCACAGCACCCCCCACACCTCAGCCTCACCAGGACAGTCTAACTCTTTGGGTGAGCTAGGAAGATCTCCTTCTGCTGAGAAATCTTGCAATTGCTGACACTGTTTTACCTCATTACTTACTGAAGAGAAGCCATTCTTTTCTCTAGGTAGTGGGCTATATCACCTACACTCTTGGCAGTATGCTGAATACTGGGATTTCTTTCATATAAAATACATTTGAAAAATAGAACACATTTGGACATAGTGTCCAAATGGTTCATCAGAAGCTAAATTGTATTCTTGGGTCATTACTGGCATGCAGGAATGTCATCAATAGTCTCATTATCTTACAATACAGGGGATCTTGGTCCAGTACCTAACCCTGGCATTATAAAGGGCTTGAGGTGTATTCCAAAGACACGGGCTCCCTTCCCCAGTCTGGAGTCTGCCCTCCCCATCCCACTAGTTCTTTATGCCTGACTATGCACTGCCTCTATCCTCTGCCTCCACCTTTTTGTCTGGCCCAATTTTTCTGGAGTTGGTATCAGTCAAGAGTGATTAGTCTTGACTCTCTCATTTCTAACTCTCAAGCAGAAATAGTTATGAAGCCACCTCTAGGCCGCTTACCCAAACTTTGAGCTTGAACTCCAGGGCAAACTGGAAGCCAGTTTCTGCAGTCACTCAGTTGCTGTGGTGTGGAATTTATAAGGATTGTAAAGGGGTTGGCTTCCAAAAATAATGGGCAGAGTAAATCTGGGTCAATTTTATTGGAGTGATAAAAACAAGGGCATTGTAAGCTTGGATGGGAAATCCCTCAGAGCTGCCAAGGAAAGACAGAACACAATTTCAACCTCATGTGCTGATTCCCAAGGGTCAGCAGAGCATGCCACTGGAACAATGGCACATACACTTCACATTCCTTCACAAGGCCTGTAACCGAGGAGCATGCTGTCTGCACTAATTAATTACAACCTGGAGGTTAACAAAGACCACAAAGCAACTCTGGGAGTCATGGAAGAGGGAAGCCCTGCCTCTCTACAGTACCGAACCAAAGTGGTAGCCAGAATTCCAGATCTCCCAACAGTGCCTCTCTTGGGAAGGAAAGAGGGAATAAGGTCTACCACCCATCTGCAGCTGGAAGGATTCTAGGACTAGTGGAGTTGTTAGGGCAAAAGTCGGGGTTGTGACAGTCTTACCAAGCCAGGTTCAGACACTCATCCTCAATAGACCAATTAAAGAGCGAAAAGCAGAGAAATAATAAATAAATAAATAAATAAATGCAAAAAGCAGAGAAAGGCAATGTATCCAACGTGGCTACTTGGGAAAAGGAACAAATAGAGTCCAGTGACCCTCAAGTCCATCTTCAGGGTCCCATTGTGAACTTTAGGCTTAAGTGGAGGACCAAGAGATATGCATAAACAAGCAGTCCTGATCAAACTATGACCCCACCATCACTGTCGTGGCTCCTGTCTTTCCTGCAAGGTGGTCTGACAAGTTGTCAGACCTGTGTGAAACCTCTTTCTGGGAGGCAACTCTCTCTTTGGCAAGCACAAAGTCCCACCAAACCTTTTCTTCCCCCAACAGAAGACTCTTGCAGAATTCTTTTTTGTGTTGTTGCTGTTGTTTATTATAGGTACAGCATTATATTAAATATACTAACAAAAGGGGTTTTGTGGAAGGAATATCTTGTGTAGTGTATGGATGTAGCAGCTGTCAATAAAAGACCTAAAGAGGAAAAGTTAGGAGGTGGGACATCTGTAGGCAGAGAGAATTCTGCCAGAGCGCCAGGTGTGGGAGATTCGTCAGGGAAGCTGTGAAACCTGACGCATGGTACCTGAGCACAGGTCACTAGCCACATGGCAGAACTTAGACTAGAATAAACAGATTATTTTATGATAAGAGCTAATCAAAGACGAACCTAGATATGTGGCCTAGGTATTTATAAATGTATTTTGAGTCTCACAAGTCTTTATTCCAGGATCTTAGGGCTGAGAGGGGGGAAAAAAACCATAAAATTTAGCCCAAAAGGCCAAAGCCCATATCATCATCCCTCAGATTCTTCCTTCTTTGTTTCCACTGTCTTCTCATCAAGACCAGCAGTGGTGGAGTGGGCAAGAGCCACCCACCAGACTAAACATTGCAGATGAGCCTTCCAATGTTGACAAGGGCCAGGGTCTTTGCAAACAAGCCAGGCTAGAAAGGTTCAACATTTACAGCAGCTGATTTGACGAAAGCGTTGATCTTATCCTCCGTGATGGTCACCATGTTACTGTGCAGGATGAGGACAGAGTAGATGCAAGAGAGCTCAGAGATGTAGGTGATTATGAGGACTGCCAGTGTGGTGCTAGTCCCTGAATGAAGTGAGGGCCTCGCCCGAGGCTGAGCTTGAAGCCTAGCACCTTGGTTGCAGCTGAGAAAAGCCTAGGGAAATTCTAATTCATTGTGGTTAGTTTTCTGTCAACTTGACACAAGCTAGAGTCATCTGAAAGGAGGGAACCTCAAATGATAAAATGCCTCCATAAGATCCGGCTGAAGGGCATTTCCTTTATTAATGATCAGTGGCCCTAGAAGACAGAAGGGAGCATCCCATACCCTGGAACTGGAGTTTCAAGCAGTTGGTTGTGAGCCACCTGACATGGGTGCTGGGACCTGAACGACTTCTCCATCGCCAAGAGGATAAAAACCTAACATTTACATGATCTTGTGTGTTTTGTTTGTTTGTTGAGATAGGGTTTCATTATGTAGCCTTACTGGCTTGGAACTCTCTATGTAAACTAGGCTAGCCTTAAACTCACAGAGATTCACCTGCCTGTTTCCAAGTGCTGAGATTAAAACCATGCAAGACCATGTCTAGTCCACTCTTTGATGATGATGATGATTGTATTTGAAGGGCACAGTAAAGAAAGCATTGATATGACCACTCCATTGGGGGAAGGTTTTTATTACGGACAAGAGAGGGAAAATATAGAGGTATCTGGAAAAGTCTATAGTAGAAAGAAAAAGAAACAGACTGGACATGGCCAGGGTTAGAAAAATGACAATAGCAAGAGAGAGAATAGTAGAGAAACATGTGTTATAAGAAGGATGAGCAGTTGGGTGGAGGGAACCCCAGGTTGGAACAGGACTTGGAGTTTAGAGTAGATGTGAGCAGGAGGGGTAGCGGTGAGAAGGGCCAGGATGCTACCATTGGTGCTTTGAAATATATAGCGGGTACTTGTGAGTATGAAGTGTAGGGTCCCGGAGGCTAGCATGGGCTTGGTGTACAACCATAAGTGTATGTCAATGGAAATCCATATGTTTCTTCTGCCAGAGGCAAAGGAAATGAATCCTTTTGGCAAATGGGACCCATTTTGCAAGTTCCTGAGGAATGCTGGCTTTTATCTAACCACAAGAAATCCTTCTATAGTCCATCTTGAGCTCATTTCTGGATAGATACACTGCCTGAGACCTAACAATGATGATGGTTATTTATTTGTGTGGATGTATACTCAAAAGGACAAATATCTGAAGATATTTAGAAACCATTATAAAATATCCACATCTAGTCCCTGACTTTGAAAAACAAGGATGGACAAAGTCTGCCTGACCCTTCACTCACATCCTTCCTGCTCAAAGATAATCTGGTCTATAAACATCCAACTCAAACTTTCTGCCATGTAAAACTTTCATTAAATAAACGTGTTGGACTTCAGACCAAGGACAAGCAGCTGACACACCTATTTAATACACCAAAGCAGACCTGTCCTCCAGGTTCTCCCAGCATCTTTAAATTCCTACCTGAACTTTCCAGCCCAGGGGCTGGGCTTCCTCTCACCCAGAGACTCTTCACTATATAATCCAAACATTTGGTTCTCTCTCTCTCTCTCTCTCTCTCTCTCTCTCTCTCTCTCTCTCTCTCTCTCTCTGTGTGTGTGTGTGTGTGTGTGTGTGCTCTTTCTCTCTTCTCCACCCCTCTTTCTCCCTCTGCATGGTGACTTCCTTGGCTTCGTTCCTTGGGGACCAGTGAACCTACCTAAGAACTGCCCCCCAATAAGCCTGCCTTTATACTTTAATTTGGCTTGAATTTGCTAATTTATCAGCAGGTATAACCTATCAAAATTCATAACTTATCTCCTACTAACCTGTCATTTATTGTAGCAACTGAGAAATAAGACAGTTTCCACTTGTGTCATATAAATGCCCCCATGAAATTTAGATAAGATGACAGAATGGTCCTAAATCAGCTTTGGTGCAAACTGACAAAACACTTTTTTGCCATGTGTTAGTTGTCAGAAATGTAATCCTGAAAAATCAGTATGGGAAGAGCATGGCCAATAATTCATCAAGTGTCCTTTGGACACCCCTCTAGCTTTCACCCGACAGAAAGACAAATGTGGGGCTGGAGAGGTGGCTCAGAGGTTAAGAGCACTGACTGTTCTTCCCAAGGTCCTGAGTTCAATTCCCAGCAACCACATGGTGGCTCATAACCATCTACATTGAGATCTGCCCAGGCATATATGTAGAGCAAATACTGTATACATAATAAATAAATAAATGTTTAACAAAAAAAGAAAGAAAGACGAATGTGGTTTAAGTGTGGTATGTCTATTTCAGAATGATTTGAAGAATTCTCTTTCCAAAAAGCTACAACCTTTACAGCCCTAAACAGCTATTCAATGTTGTGCTTTTAACTTGAGATATCCCAGCTTTTATATCAAGAGACTGAAATAAGTACTTTAAGGGAACTATATTATCATAATTCTCATTTTAAAATACACTGTCTTCACTATACACAATTTTCTGGAAAGGCTGAGATGTCCCATGGTACCCTTAAACTCGGCAAAGTTTGCAGGAACCCTTGAGCTCCTTTGTGCAAAGACAGTCCCATTATCTTTTGTGGCTGAACAAACCACAACAATGCTGGGAGATGAGACGCTATTCCCTGCCAGGCCCATAGATTTAGGAACTTCACCTTGATACGAGACTCTACCTTACTTACTGCATGCAGACATGTCAAAATACTGCATGTAACATACCAGTCTGTCATTAAACGTTAAGGACACACTTTCCATGACATCATTCTAAACATTGTCGTCATGATTTTCAACCAGAAAGATCTTGCCTGGAAGAAAAGTCAGAGTCAAAAAACTACTCTTGAATGCCATTGGAATGGACTTTCTCATAGTCTATGAACAAATGCAGTGGTGAACTGCCAAGGTCCTTAGATCCATGTTTCACAACAAATGATTTTGAGTTCCACACTGTTGGAAGGCGTTGCCATTGCTAATGTGTTTTGTGGTACTCTGATTAAAAACAAACAACCAAAGGCTGGAGGGGTGGCTCAGAAGTTAATAACACTGGCTGATCTTCAAGAGGGCCAGGTTGGGGTTCTATTCCCTACAACAACATGGCAGCTCACAACTTCCCATAATACCAGTCCCACAAGATACCTTCATCTGTCCTTTGTGGACACTGCATGCATGTGTCCACATACATATGTGCAGGTAAAACACCCAGGCACATATAAGTAAATAAATAAATAATAAGCAAAAACTAAGCAAACCTTAAAGGAAGAGCTATTTGTCTAGGCAAGGTGATGCTTACCTACAATCCCAGCATTGGAAGAAAGGAGAAGAAGGCTAGTCAACTTGATCTGCATCATGAGTTTGAGGCTATCAATGATAACATAAAACATATAACCTGTCTCAAATTAAAAAATAAAATAAAATAAAAAACAATTTGTATCTCTAATGCTGATCATGATGGCCTGTGGGGTTGGAGCTTTTGAATTTGAAGCATCTCAGAGAGACTATTGGTGGTTCTTGTTTGGCTGATAGCAGTCAGTCATTATCCAGAATCCAAATATTTCTGTGTAAACACTGTCATATGATCATAACGATACAATAGAAAGATAAAGATCTTTCAATACAGTTTACTATGAATATGACTGAACAATTTCTGAGCAATAACATGAGGTATTTAAAAGAATAAAAGGAAGGTGAGTGAGACTCTCCATCTTAACATTCCTCTCTTCTGAGAATTGATTCTCCTCTCTTCCTCGCTAGCCTCAGCACTAAAGGAATTTGGAGTAAACACAGGGCTGATTCTCAATTATGCGTGAGTAAGCATCCATGAGTCTGAGGGTATCTAGGGGCATGTAAGGAGTAAGGAAGGGCATCTAGGGCATATGAAAAGTATGGAAGGTCATTGCAGGGGTGTGAGGAGTAAGGGAGGTGCCTGAGTTAAGGTTTCTGTTGCTGTGATGAAAACACCATGACCAAAAAGCAAGTCGGGAAGGAAAGGGTTTATTCAGCTTATATGTCCACATTGCTGTTCATCATCAAAGGAAGTCAGGATAAGAATTCAAACCAGGGCAGGAACCTGGAGGCAGGAGCTGATACAGAGGTCATGGAGGGGTGCTGCTTACTGGTTTGCTCCCCCTGACTTGCTCAGCCTGCTTTTTTTTATAGAACCTAGGACCACCAGCTAGAGATGGCACCACCCACAATGGGCTGGGCCCTCCCCCACCGATCATTAACTGAGAAAATGCCTTACAGATGGATCTCATGGAGACATTTTCTCAACTGAGGCTCCTTCCTCTCTGATGACTCCAGCTTGTAAATCAGCCAGGACAAGAGGGCATTGTGGGGGTGTTAGGGATAAGGGAGGGCATTGTGGGGGTGTTAGGAGTAAGGGAGGGCATTGTGGGGGTGTTAGGGGTAAGGGAGGGCATTGTGGGGTGTTAGGGGTAAGGGAGGGCATTGTGGGAGTGTTAGGGGTAAGGGAGGACATGGGGAGTGAGGGGTAAGGGAGGGCATTGTGGGAGGGTTAGGGGTAAGGGAGGACATGGGGAGTGAGGGGTAAGAGAGCAGCTTCAGCAAAGCTGGGCTTTGTCTTGAGGGCTCAATTTCTCCTTTCTAAGATTCCCTCCTTTCTCATCTCTTCTGCACAATTGCACGGACTTCTTACCCTTCTCCTTTCTCTCTCTCTTCTCTCTCACACTTTCTTATTTTAAATGGTTTTTCAGATGGTTTGTAGCCCAGTCAACTTGAATATTTGTTCTGATTGTTACTTCCAAGAGTAGAATAACCTGTTTGAGAAGATGGGCCATTTTCTGTGGAATTGAGAGAAGCATTCCCACATCTCCAAAAGCTCCCTGAGGAGACTTGATGAGTCTGAGTGAGGCAGAGGGATGAGGGCGACTGTAGGCAGGTGAGGGACCAGGAGATGGACCCCAGTGGCCCTGAAAGGAGCAAACAACCTCCTTCAAAGTCACGGAGGTCATCACTCCTCTTGATTATAGGACTCCCCACCTCTCCTCTTGCCTCTCTCCACCCATACATGAACTGTAAGAAAAGGTGGTTCAAACATCCAAGCCCTTGATTGAGGTCAAGCAGGCACACAGTCTACTTTTCCAGATGGCTGCCCTGACCTGCCTGTGAGTCCAGCAGGTGCAGTCAATAGCCCAGGCTCCAGAACACACAAGGCCTTATCTCCCCGTGCCACCTCTCAGACCACTGACACTGTCAGTGTTCTTCAATCCCAGGGACGAGGCTCCTAGTGTGGTGAATGGCTGTGTGTGCCTGAAGCTAAGCAGCAAAGGCCCCTTTCTGCTCTGTGACCAGGCCTGTCTAGCCCTGGGCTGCCTTGGCCACCAGTCTCTCTCCTCTTGTGCACTGTGGATAGATATTTTGTTGCCTGAGTTCACAAGTTAACATTTGTCCTTTGCATGCTGAAGTTGTTTCATAAGGTGGTCAAGACATTTCCACACTGGACTAAATTTCCTTCTTCCTTTATCATAAATGTCCATCTCAGCCATATACAGAAACTTGATATGTTCTAAGACTTCAGCACCTGAGATGAATGCTTCTCCTAACCTTATCTATGTCCAATTTCTCCTGTCTTTGTCACTAAATTTTATTTAAGGTGTATGAGTGTTTCTTTCCACAAAATTCTTGTCAACATAAAGTATTCGCTCTAAAATTTCCCCTGCTTCTGCCACACTACTTTTGCTTTTTAGGAACTGTTCTGGTCTAGCTATGCTCTGTTGCATAGAATTCTCACCCTTAGTGAGTTTTACATTCTGAATTTAATTGCTTCTCGAGAGAAAGACAAGGTGGTTACACTTCCACCCACCCATGCCAGCACTTCCCTCCACCCATGCCCCCAATGTCCTGCTTTCTCTTAACAACAGTTTCTTTCACACAGAAATCGGGGAGATAGCTGTGTAGAGAGTGAGCTGGGACATGTGAGTGGCCCCCAGCTTTGGGTGGGAGGCACTGGTACCTGCTCTGGAGTGAAATGTTGACATAAATAGGTGAAATTTCCTTAAAGTGAGTTAAAGAAACCTTGGGACAACAGGTGGAAAGGTAATTTGGTCTGCTGTAATAAAAACAAAACAACAGTAACACCAACCAGAGAGCTACATCTCTTTGCACTGGCAAGCTGGGCAATATCTGATCCATTTAGGGAGACTTAGAGCTGATACAAGTGGGAAAGGACATATGGAGAATGAGCCTCGTCCCTGGGATTGAAGAACACTGACAGTGTCAGTGGTCTGAGAGGTGGCACGGGGAGATAAGGCCTTGTGTGTTCTGGAGCCTGGGCTATTGACTGCACCTGCCGGACTCACAGGCAGGTCAGGGCAGCCATCTGGAAAAGTAGACTGTGTGCCTGCTTGACCTCAATCAAGGGCTTGGATGTTTGAACCACCTTTTCTTACAGTTCATGTATGGGTGGAGAGAGGCAAGAGGAGAGGTGGGGAGTCCTATAATCAAGAGGAGTGATGACCTCCGTGACTTTGAAGGAGGTTGTTTGCTCCTTTCAGGGCCACTGGGGTCCATCTCCTGGTCCCTCACCTGCCTACAGTCGCCCTCATCCCTCTGCCTCACTCAGACTCATCAAGTCTCCTCAGGGAGCTTTTGGAGATGTGGGAATGCTTCTCTCACTTCCACAGAAAACATACATCTAGGCAAAACACACACACACACACACACACACACACAGAGAGAATAAATAAATAAATAAATAAATAAATAAAAATGGAGGAAGGAAGAAAGGAAAGAAGGAAGAAAGGAAAGAAGGAAGGAAGAAAGGAGGGAAGGAAGGAAGGAAGGAAGGAAGGAAGGAAGGGAGAGGTGGGGCTGGAGAGATGGCTCAGTGGTTAAGAGCACTGACTGCTCTTCCAGAGGACCCAGGTTCAAATCCCAGCACCACATGGCAGTTCACAGCTGTCTGTAACTCCTGTTCCATACAATCTGATGAAACACATGTAGTCAAAGCACCAATGGACATAAAATAGAAATAAATTGTTTTTTAAGAAAGGAAGGGGAAGGCAGACAGACACCCCAGGAAGACCACTTCTTCAAGCACACCACTTCCCTTCCAAGAGGCTTCATGTGATGGTTCCATCAAGGAAGCTAGATTTGAGGACAGTCAGCATACCTCTCGTCACTACAGTCCCTCCATCTGTTGCTTTCCTTGAGTTCACCGTTAGGGTAAAGGGAGAGAGCACAGCAGTGCTTCTTGCAAATGGACTAGAAGGCACCGGCAAGGGAGCAGCCCCCCTGAGGAAGACTAGGCAGAGTTATGTGGACAGGGAGGTCCCCTGTCTAGTTTGGAGGACAGGTCTCACAACAAACCCTGTGGATCCTCCTCTCAACCACTGACTTCAACTTTAACCTACTGCTGGGCCTGCTTTAGGCTTCACAATTCCCTCCCCTGAGGATGACTCTCACTTCTCCAGAAAGGCCTAACTGCTCTGTGACTTTCTACTCCTGAGTAGAATCTCAAAATCTCTTTCTCTTTCTTTCTCTCTTGTTAAAAAAATAAGTTTGATGTCACAACAAAAGAGACTACCGCCAGGCGTTGGTGGCACACGCCTTTAATCCCAGCACTCAGGAGGCAGAGACAGGCAGATCTCTGTGAGTTCGAGGCCAGCCTGGTCTACAAAGTGAGTCCAGGACAGCCAGGCTGTTACACAGAGAAACCCTGCCTCGAAAAACCAAAAAAAAAAAAAAAAAAAGAGAGAGAGAGACTACCACTCTAACTGAGGTTTCTGGACAAGGCAAAACTCTACTCTTGACCAATGGGGTGCACTCTGAAGATTGAGCACATGGGGCAGGAAGTGCACATGGTTTTTATTCTAACCCAGGTGTCGACTGTTAAAATGTCAACAGCAGTCCATCCTCACATTAGCTAGTTTTAAAAACATCATCTGCACAGAGGAAGTGAAGGAAAGGGGAAGGGATCAGTTACTTTAGTTAATTTAAGTTCTGAGAATGCAGCTGAGCCTTTGGATGAACAAAGGTTTTACTGGGTTGGGGCAGGGGTGAGGGTAGGGGTAGGGGTAGGGACATTTACATTAAAGTCTTTAAAATTGAGAGATATTTTTTAAAATTAATCCCTTGTCATGAAGACAAGTTTTACAGTGTTTTGGTAGAAAAGACTAATAGTTGATGTCTCTTTTGCTCCACCACTCCCCTTGTCTCCCCCACCTGCCTTCTCTCTCTGTCTCTTTCTATTCCTGTACTTATTTCCAATCCTTCACAGAGAAGCGGGAAAGCAGAGCTCAGGAGGCCTCTGGTTATTTCAGGTGAGCAGAAGAAGGTATCCCACAAAGACCAAACTGGCTCACAGGGCCTTTGTCAGAGAGTCTTGTCGTGACTTGACCAAGTCACCAACCTTCTCCATGCCTTAGTATTGTCCTCTCCAAGCAAACGTGCTACCGTTCAGCTACCTTCCACGCTATGCTGTCTTCCGAGACAAACTGAAGAAAGATAATCTCTAAGGTTACTCTCAAAATGTTGTTTAAAATGAAGATGTTTTGGTTTCACTTTTGTTTTAGCTTTTGGGTTTTTGGGTTTTTTTGTTTTTGGTTTCTTGTTTGGGTGTCTGTCTGTTTTCTGATGCATACTGAGAAGAGCCTGTGTTCACTGAGCTCCGCTCCCAGCCCCAAGGTTGCCTTCTAAAGTTCTTGGTCTCAGTGATGTTGCTGAACTTCAGCGGTAGTGCTGTACCCAAGACCACGAAGTGACAACACAAAGGGAAAGGGGGAGTTGTGAGAAGGCAAGTAAATAGCAGATTAAAAACTAGTTAGTAAGGGCTAGTTTTTGACAAATGTGTGGGCATTGTTGGGAGCAGATGAAGTCCTGAGTGAATGTGTGTTACTAACATGAGCCTCAGACCCATGAAAATAGAGGAACCACTGACCTTTACTAAAACCTCTAGCCACAGCTTCCTCCTCCAGGATGACTGTCCCCTATGGAGGGCCTCCTACCCAGATAAGCTAGGTGTCTCCTTCTTTAGCTCAGCACAATAAATGCACCATGTTTCCAGGTTGCTGCTGGTCCATCTCCATCCAGATTGTGATCAAATCACCAATAATGTCACCATTAGAACGGGACAGACAGATAAGAGTCCAGAGTGTACTGCCCACTTGATCCCAGCTTTCCTTCTGTGTCTGTGTACCCGTGTTCCTTTTTCATTCCCTCACAACCCCAGTCAGGGTTCCAGGACCAAGCTCCTCAGGTCAGAGCAGGGCATGTCTGTGAGGAAGCTTCTGTATTGCGTTGAGGTAAGAAGACCCATCCATTCTCACCGGGGATGGCAGCATCCCAT
The DNA here is from genome assembly GCA_907164525.1 of Lophiomys imhausi. Taxonomy (NCBI): domain Eukaryota; kingdom Metazoa; phylum Chordata; class Mammalia; order Rodentia; family Muridae; genus Lophiomys; species Lophiomys imhausi. The sequence goes on along the minus strand of CAJQZJ010032031.1, from coordinate 5,959,085 downwards.
GGGCTGGGGTCCTGGGCTGCTTGAGGCAGAGGAAAACAATTGAAGCCACCAGCATTCTCTGCTTCCTGGTTGTGGATTCAGTGTGACTCGCTGCTTCAGGCTCTTGCCATTGGACATGCCCAGAGGAGTCCTGGTAATTTTGTGTGATATTAGTATATTAGTTACTCAAGTGAGTGGAAAGGGGAAAAAAAAACCAGATAACACCAGTGGCTAATATTGAGTTGACAGGGGAAAAAGTAGAGAAGGGAGATATAAATAAAAGGGGTGATGGATGAGATAAGAAGGAAAAAGCAATAAGGTAGTTTGGGCTAAAGGCAGAACCAAGAGAGGAGGAAAAGAAATGCACTTAGGTAGCCCAAAACAATCCCCTCTCTCAGAGGACTGAAACACAGAGACTGTGAAAACCAGACTGGCTATGTTCTTTGGGGCCAAAAAAGGAAAAAAGAAAGAGTAAGGGAAAAGAGGAGGGGTGGACAAGAACAGAGCTGTATCGAGGTGCCCTGCTAAACTGACATCGTCAGTAAAGGATGGATAAATGTAAAAGAAGAAAGTACTCGGCGAAGCCCATAATGCCGAAGGGGGTAAGGAGTGCTGAGTGTGGTGCCGAGTAGGAATGTTTCCTGGGCTAGGTGTGGGCTTCGGTCTGGAGTCTCTTGAAGTTGCTTCCTGGGCTCTTAGCTGTCTGTCCTGTTCTAATAAGAGATCAAATCACCAATGATTTGATCACACTCTGGATGGTCCTGCTGGAGAGCACTGTTGAGTGTTATGCGTGCCCCGTGGCGGTCCTATGCAAGGTGAGTCCTGTCATCACAGATCAGGTTGTAGATGCAGGCCCCGGCCCTATGCAGTCCTTGCAGACATCCCGTAGGTCACCATTATCTGCCTTCAAGTTCCCCTTCAGACTCAGGCTCTGACCAGATCTTCACCACTGCTTTACTGTACGGTTTTGACTCAAAGGCTCTTTTTTGCAGCCTTGAGAGTTCTGTTGGCCAGGTTTCAGTGTCTGATACCATCACACTTGTTCTGAGTTCCCCCACAAGTCCTGTTTGTGAAAAAGCTGGGGTCACATATAACCCAATTCAACAGGGGTCTTTTAAAAAATGATTTCCCACAAGAGCTCCAGTACATGCTGGAGAGGATTTTCCCCATCATCTTTCCTTCTTCTGCCTGTGTTGCTGCCCCACCTGCCTGACCTGCTTCTCTACAATGTAAAATGTTCATTACTAAAAGTCCAGTGCAGATTTTTCAGCCTGTCTTAAGCTATAGTTTGCAACAGTCTTGGGGCTCTCCCTTTCTGGTAGCAGGGAGCTCCCCACACTGAGCCAGTTCGTCTGAAATGCTCTCTGGACTTTCTCTTCTGCTTTGCCAATTTTCCCATATTATTTTGCTAATTACAACTTGAGACATTGAGGCATCAACTGCCTAGCTGATAGCTGTTACCCAATATTTCCTGGCTTATTCCCCGGAGGTTGTAGTAGATAGGTGTTGGGGTAGGTTTTGTGTGGTGTGTATTCAGATGCTGAGTTCTGTGCCCCAAGATCAGGTTACAGTCTGAACAAGGGCATTGTATTGACCAGTGTGCTGAAAAGAGTGCTCCCCAATAATCTCTGATCAGTTAATAAAAGGCTGGAGCCCATGACTGGGCAGAGAGGATAAAAAGGCAGGAGTTGGGATTGAGTGAGGGATCTCAGGAGGGACCACGAGGGAGAAGGAATAATAAAGAGGGAGAAGGAAGAGGTCACCATTAGGCAGATGGATGATGAGCATGTAGCCAAGAGAAATTTGCCCTGAGGACATACATGGAACAGAGAAAACCAGGTCAACTCCAAATTGGCAAGTGATGGGACATTTATCTGGGTATTAACTGCATAGTTGGGTCAGAATAGCTCGGAATCAACCTAGCATAGTGCCAACATCTTATTAATAAAATTGGTGTCTCTGTGTCATTTACTTGAGAGTGAAATGGGCTAGGGTAAGGTAATAACCCTTATTGATATAAAGGAGCAAAATGGGGCATAGCAGACTCCCAAGAAAAATAATTCTACTATAGATAGGGCCTGCCTGGCCTCCACTATCTTCCTTCTTGAATTTCCTGATTTTGATGGCTGGTGGTCATGGTTAAGTCAGAGAATGGCTTATTTTTCTGTATGAAATATGATGCAGAATAGTGGCATGGGGTGTTGTGCGCAGGAGAATATTCTGTCTACAACTTCATTTCTGCCTCAATTGTCTTAATAAAATGAAAACTCTTAGAAGTTACAACATGCACATAAACTTGAAACTTTTTGCAAATATTATTTACACACACACACACACACACACACACACACACTAAACATCTCAATTGAGAAGTGTAAGTGGAGGACTTTAGTCTTCTTTGAGGCAGGGTCTCATGAAGCCCCAACTGGTTTTAAACTCACTGTGAAGATGAGGTAACCTGGAACTCCTGACCCTTCTGGCTTTATTTACCAAGTGTTGTGGTTAGAAGTCAGGAGTTGTAGTAGCCAGCCTACTCCTCAAGTGCCCTCAGTCCTGTAAGCGGTCGTGATATCAGGGGGTCTGACCCCTTTATCTACCTTCCTCTGCCCGTGTTAGTCTTCCTCCAGATAACAGTTGTTGAACACCAAAAGTCAGTATCAAATATAGTAGAATTATTTGGGGGGGGGGGTTGGACTTCTCTGGGCCACATGCTCATTGTCCATCCTGCCTATGGCAACCTCTTCCTTCTCCCTCTTCTCTTCTATTCTTCTCCCTTGTGGTCCCTCCTGAGACCCTTCACTTAATCCTAACTCCCTCCTTCCTATCCTCGCTGCCCAGTCATAGGATCCAGCCATTTATTAACCAATCAGAGATTTTGGGGGAGCACTCTTTACAACACACTGGTTCATACAATGCCCATGTTCAGACTTTAACCTGATCTTGGGCACAGAACTCAGCATCTGAATACACAGCACACAAGTCTAACCCCAACAATCAAAGACACAGTATTTGTGTACACAGACATAGTACTGTGTCTATGGGGTCTGTTGCCTCAGAAGAGTTTTCCCTCAGGGAAAGAGGGATCCACAAAAAAAAAAAAAGAGGGATCCACATTAGTAAATATCCTGAAGCCTCAGCTAGTTTGTTGACAAGGGACAGGATTTTCACCTCTTTCCTCAACAGATTCTAGCACAGCTGCATGTTTCTTAATACACATCTCAATGATACAAGAAGGCCTTCTGTCACCATACCTGTGGGTCCCTGTTGAGGTACTGGAACCTCAAGCAGTGTGTAGGAGTTAGATAAATTAGATTTAGAAAATATATAGGAGTTTCTGATACTGTCTCTTAATTCGGGGCCTGAAGAGCATTATCAGCATGAAGTCAGCAAAAACAGGAAAGACTCAATAGACTGAAAAACAAGGTTGAAGTCAGGAAAAACAGGAAAGACTCAAGACTTGAAGAAACAAAGTATCTGGCCTGACATTGTTTTCAGCTGCTAAGTGGGTGGAGCCCAAATTAAGCTGAAACAGAGTTCCTCCTATTTGAGGACAGTGCATGGAGCCCAGAAAGAAGAAGAGGCCCCTGATGCTAGAGAGCTCCAAGAGTCCTGCTGAAAAAAGGGCTGGCCATTGATGGCCAGCTCTCTCCCTGAAGCAGAAAGAAGCCAGTGAGCAAAGAAAGCCTGAACAAGACACCAAAAGGCCACGGACTGGACTCTATGGCTCAGCTTTTGCCTGGAGGGGTTTGATCTGTCCGATCAGTGGCCTAGGGGAAACTGTGCCTGGCTTTAAGGATTGAGGCAGAGCAGCTGAGTTCCTGATTCAAAAGAAGTAAGTTGGCCTGCAGACGGCTGGGGTCTCCCACAGAGAAGAAAGCATGAAGCCTTATTTAAGGTGAGACTGCAATAACCAACTTACCCTGACGAACCTGCATCTGAGAGATCCAGAAAAAGGACTGCTAAATGCGTTAAAGAATCTACGACAAAGACTGTGTTCCTGACGACTGAGGACCTGCCCCAGAGACTGTATCATTCTAAAAGGTTATGAAAGTAGTTGTTATAATTATCAATAGGTTTAGTGGATAGGTTAAAGGGGTTGTAAGAATTTATAGGATTAATAGTTAAAAAATTGTTGGTGTTTGTTATAAGTGAATTTAGTAATAAATAAGTGTTAAATAATAATTTAAAAGTTCGGTTACAGCAGTGAGTTCCTGATCTGGGTGACTCTATACTCTGGGAAGATGGCCAGTGGGATTCTGAACAAATAATTCATTTGTATGTCTCCTAGCTTCCTTGAAGAACCTCTGCTTCTCTTTAGAATATGACCAAGAATAGGTCCTTCTATCCCTTGGCTGAGCCTCCATCATCCATCTTATATTAGCTAGTGTTGTAGTCAAATACAAATACTTTTTTTTCAGAGTCTCACTTCATAGCCCTGACTGGCCTAGAACTCACAGAGTTCCACCCACCTCTGCCTCCTAAGTGCTAGGATTAGAGGTGTGTACTACCATGCCCTGTCACTTTTCTTTAGGTTATCAGGATCAAGTTAATCCCAATCTTGTGTGTAGTTGGGAGTCCGTAGGAACTGAAAAGAATCCTAATGGAAGAGATAAGGATGGGAGGCCCCTGAGTGGGAGGAATCATCTCTATGGCCTTTATGCAGAGCTCTCATGAACATCTGATAAAGTCTTCCCCCAGCTCAGATGTCTCTGGTAAACCAAGTGCAGACTGCCCCGGGCTTAGAAACAGTGGTTTAAGAACCCAGCACTTCTGGGCTCTCTCATTCAAAGCCAGGGTTTGAAACAACTGTCAGCATTGTCCCTCCAGGGACCATTCCCCACTATAACTCCCCCAGGACCAGGATGCAATATCTGAGGCTACTTCTTCCCCCTCCTTGGCAGAACAATGTATGCCCACAACCTTGGTGATAGAAGCTTTTTTGCTCACACCCCAGTGGGTAGTGGGTAGTGGCTAACACAGAGACTCATAACTGGTCAAAATGCCAAGTATAAATAACTCTGAGTTCTCAGCTGTGGCTGGGTCATCTGTATCAAACTCCACCATCCAAGACTCAGAGAGTGTCTTGGAAGTGTTGAATGTAAAAGCTGGACAGAAGAGCAGAATTATAGATATAACATAGCTGTTTTACATATCAACTCACAACACACAGAATGACCTTCACAAAAATCAAGCCACTCAACATTCCATCACCAGTAAGGGTGGACCTCCAAAGTCACACCCCTATCCAAAAGGTTAATGGCAGTTGATAGCTGCTGAGGGAGCGAGAGTTCATAAATGACCGGCAAGATCTAAAGAGGAGTCCCTACCAGACTGAAGCACTGAATTACATTCACTAGGATAAAAGACGAAATTTCACGGGGACACGTTTTCCCTTTGGGGACAGAAAATTAAGTACCCAATTTCAAGACTGGTATTGGGTGGTAATTGAGCAATAACCTTCCTTAGTCTTGGTGCTGACTCGGTTAGACATTGGGTAATTCAAGAGTGAGAGAGTTAGTTCATTTATTCAGGGATTTCAAAGTCTAGTGAGGGACAAGCCAGTAAGCAGGAGATCAGAATGTTACCTAATATGAGTTGTGCTTCACCATTTTGGAATTAAATATTTTCTAGAGAAAATCACAGCTGAGTGGAAACCTAAAAAGAGTGGGCGCTAAATAAATAAAATCAAGAGAAAGAGCTTTTCAAGCAAATGCCATAACAGTGCATTTTTCAGCAACCCATTAGCGAGATCAGCACTGCTGGCCAGCCCTGGAAGCCCCTGGGACCATATGTAGATGACTAGAGAATTCAGAGAAGAGAGAAGCAAAGAGACCAGATTAAGGAGAAGGTATAAACTTGAGTTTAATTTTGAAGATTAAAGGCTTTTAATTACAGTGTCAGATTTATTTTTATTTTTATATTTTTAAAAAGATCATTCAGTAAATAAGGCAGGAAATGGATTAAGTGTGGGTCAGCCTGAGAGCAGGGAGATGGCATGTGATGCAGTTATGGTAAGAAACTTGAGAGGAATGATGACAGTATGAAAAACACAGTGGAGAGGAACAGCAGAAAGCCAAAGATGCAGAAGAAGCAAAGACCACAATACAGAACTTGCCTGATGGTTCTGGGCAGCAGAAGAAGGGAGGAGTCAACAGACTGCTGCAGCGACTTGCTGGTTCAACTACTACTCTCAACTCTACAGAGAATTCTGGAATTCTGGTTTCTTTAAAAAACAGAAAGATTATAAGAATATGTTTTATTTAATCTCAGGTGTGGGGATATGGGGCTGCTTCACAGCAGCTGATCGTGATTTGCCTCATGCTCTAGCTGGGGGCATGATTTTGCCAGCTGCAGATAGTTTCTGCGATTGTGTGACATTTGGAATTCTGGGGACCTTTCAGAGGGTGTATAAATGCTAGGTGGGTTGCTGTTGATTGTTGTTGGTTGTTATTGGTTGTGGTTTGCTAAGTAGCTGTGCACAAAGAAGAAACCAGAAAAAGAAATTAGATATCCAGAGGGCAAAGATCAAACTTGCCCCAAGGTACTTGATGACCCTAATCAGCAGGAAGTAGTCTAATGATAATGTCACCCCCTTTCTGACCCCTGACTTTATTCAGGGATCTCTTTCCTTTCCTCTCTATCCTTGTTTCTCTCCTATCTAGTGTTAGGGAGTGAAAATAGGGGGCAAGAGGGGGTGGAATAAAGGCAGGAAAAAAGAACCCACAAAATAGCAAAGATCAGCTACACTCAACAACACTGAGATGGGTGCTGGATAATGTGTCCTATACAGACCGGGAGACTCAGAAAAGTTACATAACTTGTCAGCACTCATGCTAGAAAGTAATGTATTTGGTATTCAACTCAGGTCATCTAAATGGACCGGGCACTTATTTTCACATGTCAATATGAGATATTAAAAAGTATCCAGTGGAAAAGATAAGAAATACACATTTTAAGATATCAAGGCCTATATAAGCAGATATATTTATCCCTCTCAGGTCTCTGAGGTAGTTGAAGAATAGACAGCTAGAGTCTCATAATTAAATTTTGAGTTGTTTAGGAATCAAGAGGGTGTTATAGATCTAACAAGATACTCTTAAAAGTGTGTTGCAAGTTAGTATGAATGTTGAGTCAGATATAGACCTTTAAACTCATGGAGATGGTTAGATAGTAGAATGTTAAAGTCAGGGGTCAAATATGTATAAACTGGACATTGGGAAGGTATACTGGGCCATTTAACTCTCATAAATGTGGCATATTTATATCTGTTGTTTTGTATAATACTTACTGTTATAAGGGAAGGAACCATCTGTTGGACTGAAAGGGGAAACTTCTGGGGGGAAGAGGGTGGAAGGGCGGGATAGGAAGGGGGAATAGGGA
>CAJQZJ010032031.1:5924017-5951626 GCA_907164525.1 Lophiomys imhausi | reverse complement strand
AAAAAAAAAAAAAAAAAAGATATCAAGGCCGGTGATGCACTACATGAATCCCAGCACTAGGGAAGTGGAGGCTGGCGGATCTCTGTGACTTCCGACACCAACTTGATCTACGTAGTGAGTTCCAGGAAACTAGATATCAAATCTTACCTAAAAATATAAGACTATCCTGTTTTCTAAGTTTTGAGTCTGTGTGGAGAAGTTCATACACATCCAAACATGCTGAAATTTGAATCACAGGGCAAAGAAAAAGGGGGGTTAGTAAAGTGGCTGTTAGGACTTAATGTAATGTCCCCAGCAGAGGAAGGGGAGAAGTCTTTGGAAGCGGTGTTTCAGGTAACACAGGAGCATGTGCTGTGTAATGAGAACCGGCTTCCTAGGAAACTCTCTTGCCTGGGCTCACTGGGAACTCCAAGCAGAACTGAGAGCCTGGTGTTCTCTGCCTCCATTCAGTACTTCTTGTTTCAGTGGGTCACTGCTCTCCTCTGCACACCGGGCATGTTAGAGCGCGGGTCAGTCTACAAAACAAAATACCAAACCTCCTTCCACTTCAGGCCGAAGCCACGTCAGAGCGGCCAAGCCCCCACTCTCTGAACAAGGGCTGTGGCCTGCCATGGTAAGGCTGCACCCTGAAGCAGGAGAATCATCTTTTGGGGACCAGATTGCTCCCTTTAAGTGGTAATGGCCTAAGCAACTTCTTTGGGCCACCTTGAAGGACCAGCAATGTTTATTTGTACTTCTTGTCCCTGATTCTTCCTCAGTTTAAGCCTAAAACTCGCATTCATCCCTCGAATACAGACCCGAGGACCCTTTATCCATTCCTCTACCCCATGTGCCACACTGCTCAAAATGTTCCCTTTCTAATCATTGTTTACCACTTTAATTGACTCATTGGGGACAGATAGCCAATCTATTCTGTTGGGATTCTAAAAGGTAGATTTTTGTCCCTAAAACCCCAGTAACAAGTGACTCAGGATGGCTCAGTGATTAAAGCCTTTGCCATACAAATGTGAAGATCCCCAGCACCTACATAAATACTGTGGGTCCTGTAACCCCAGCACCCCTGTTATGTCCAGAGCGGGGAAAAATCATATACCACTCCACCTGTACCTCGAGCTCTTACATTCTGTCTGCCCCCTTTTTCCTGAGCGTCAAAAAGGGTGAGCTATCTGAGAGCCTGCTTTGAGCATTATACAACCTGCTGCTGCCTCAGCGGTCACTTTGTTTCTGAGTCATTCCAACAGCAACCACTACCCACTGTAAGTTTTTTTTTCTCCATGACTAAGGCAGGTGACAGCAGTACGAGCAGCAAGCACAAATGCTTAAGAGGTAACTTGACAAGGAGATCACATCCATGAACAAGACAATCACAGTTGTCCTACCTAGTGGGCTCCTGGGAGTCTCCTAGCCAGTGGTTTCCCTCCTGACTTAGAGTACCAGATATGAATTCTTTCCTGTAGAGTGGACTTTAAGTCCAATTATAAAGTTATTGGCTGTTCCTACAACAGTTCATGCCACTATTGTATCAACTGGAACATCTTACCTGATATGTTGACAGTGTAGTACACAGTGCCCAGAGCCAAGTAGTACTGTTGCCAACAGTTCTCCCCCAGAAGCCTGCATAGCTAGCATCTCTGGTGCTGTGAATATCAGCCAGGAAGGAATTAGCTTCTATCTCAGTCCTATTTTTTTCCTCCATGTCCTATAACCAAAGTATGTGGCATTTCAGCAATAAGGTCCTACCATCTAGCTCCAGCACCCAACCAACAGCTGCAGCATTAGCTTTTATTGTTTGAGGGGCATCTGAGACATCTCTGGCCAACAATTCATAAGGAGTTAACCCACCCCTAGCACTGAGATTATCAATTAAAAACTATATGGTTTTCTGGCACCCCCTTTTCTTGCTCATGTTGGATGCCTTCTTTTGGTTTTACTATTAAGTTTAGATGTCTTTCCAAATATGGAAGACACTCAGAAGTTAGCATTAAAAGATCCATGTAATGAAACCTTTTTATAAAAAGTGAACAAAATCTCTGAAAGCCACTGTCATCTATTCCAGGCAAGTGTCAATTGATCTCAGGAGTTTGGTGACTACAGCTCACATTAATCTATGAAATATTATATGACGGACTAGAAATGAGAAGTTTGAAGGATCCAAACCTAAAGACCAGGAGATCACCATTGTGATCAGTGTGTGCTGTTCACACATGGTACACCAGCACACAGTAAGCACTGGCAGGTACCATTTCTATATATGTTCATGAGAATTTGATGTTCTGCCTGTAATTCCAGCCCTTGGAAAACAGGAGCAGGAAGATGTCATCTTCCTGACCAGCCTGACCCACATACCAAGACCCTGCCACAAAAACAAAATAAAGGGAGGTATCCTACAAAACCAAACACAACTCACCTTGTGATCAAGCAGTAGCACTCCCTGGTGTTTGCTCAAGTAAGTGGGAAGCATGCCTGCGTGCTTACGTCTGCATAGAAACCTTCACGAGAGTGTTTGCAGGGGTGTATATAAGTGACCAGAGTACCCAAGCAAAAAGCCTAAAGGAGGAAGAGTTATTTTACCCACAATCTCTGAGATTCTGTTCACAGCTCGTCTCTGTTGGCTCTGGGTCCACAGTCAGCTGAAGACAGTGTGGGAGCAGGTAGAAAATATAGCTATGGCTGGGCAGTGGTGGCACACGCCTTTAATCCCAGCACTTGGGAGACAGAGGCAGGCGGATCTTTGTGAGTTCGAGGCCAGCCTGGTCTACAAAGTGAGTCCAGGACAGCCAGGGTTACACAGAGAAACCCTGTCTCGAAAAACCAAAAAAAAAAAAAAATATATATATATATATATATAGCTATGATGTCATGATTGTCAGGAAGCAGAGCACACTGGAAGCCCCTCCCATATAATCCCCAAGGACACTTTTAGTAACCTACTCATCCCCCTAGGTATGCTTCACTGCCTCCTTTTCACCACTAGATTATGAACCCATCAGGGATTGATGTATTCAGTAGGCCTGAGCCTCAGGATCTAAGAGTCTCTAGAAATGCCCTGAAGTATCTTTTACTAATCTTTGAGGTATTCCTCAATCTTATTAAGTTGCCAATCAAGATTAGCCATCACAAGCTGCTTTATTTATAACTATCAACATTACAAAGAAATCAAGACAGTCTTAAGAAATCAACTGTGGTACATCAGCATATAAAGCAACGAGCCACCAAGTTACAGAAAACACACATTACAGAGTGAAAAAAAGTCAATCTGAAAAAGCAAACAGCCATATGATTCCAACTCTATGACATTCAAGGTAATATTAAATACACTAGTGGTCATCACCCAGTTTGTAGGGGAAAAGTGAAGAAACAAAAAGGAGGATTTCTAAAGCCACGAGAGGATTTCAAATGACACGATAATAAACAGCATCACACATTCACCAAAAAATCACTTGTGGCGCCAACAATGAGCCCTGCCATAGATGGCAAGGGCTCCTCAGTTATACCAAATGTCCCTCTCTGGTGGGGTGCATTAACCACTGGGAGGCCGTACAATGAGGGACACCTACACTTTCTACTGAGTTTAGCTCTGAAGTTAAAGCTGCTATTTAAGAAAAGCCCAGACTGGAGACATGGCTTGGAGGTTAAGAGCAATAACTGCTGTCATAGAGGACTGAGGTTTGGTTCCCAGAATCCACATGGCAGCTCACAGCCATCTGTTAATTCCAGTTCCAGGGGATCTGACTCCTTCTTCTGGCCTGTGTGGGAACCAGGCATATACAAGTACCACAGGTAAAAGAAAAATTTCATACACATAAAATAAAAATCAATATTTTTTAAAGGGCTACTTAAAAAAAAGAGGAGAAAAGTTTCTTTGGGTGGTGTAGGGGGTCTGTTTTGTTTTTCCATTTCATTTTTATTCTCTTTACAAATTTATAATTTTATATGTATATAGGAATACACTGCGACCATGTTTGTCTCCATTACCTTCCTGTCCTGCCCTCCCACTCCCTCTAACCCTTTATACTTCTCCCCTAGTCCCCTTCCTACTTCCAGATCTTACAATCTTTCTGTTGAAAGGAGGCTTTTATTTTATTTTATTACACTCTAATTAATTTTACCGTACTTAATACTTCTACCTCCCTTCCAACCCTTATTCCTTCCAACCGCCCACCTCCCCCACAACCTTAGGTAGGGAAGAAAAAAGGTTAAAGGGGAAAGGGATGTGGGTCTCTTGAGCTTCTTCCTGTTGTGTAGGGTCATCAGGTTCTTCTTAGGGGCAACACCAATCTCAGTAATCTCGATATCCAGAAGTCAAACCAGCAAACCAGGAAACACAGTAGCAGAATGAATCAGCAGCAGTGTAGAGTAGGAGCAACAGGAAGAGAAAGAACCTCTTCCTTCTTTAGAGCTCTGGGGCTCTGGCTTTTTTATATCCCTCTCTTGAGTCCTCAGAATTCAACTTTCTGCAGCTGGCTAAGCCACACCCGTGCTAGCGCTCGAGCCACAATTACAGTTTACATCTGTGGACTAACTGAAGCAGCCCCACACTTGGGATTAAAACAAAACATTCTCATATCATAACTGGGTTTTTTAAGAAATAAAACTCCTTCCACATCTTTCCACCAAGTTTTCCATGGTGTCCCATGGGCATTGGAGAGAAGATATAGATGCCTCTTCCTGTTCAGCCTTATAAGCATGTACCACCACAACCCACTGTTCTTGAGTTCACATTGTTTCATCTTAGACAATTTAAACCTTAAGCCCATGCTCCATAAAGAGTTTAAGACATATTATCACCAATAAGAGAAGGAAATCACATGTTATTTCCATTAAAGATCCATATTTATTAACCGGCTGGAAGACAGAGGAGCCCAAATGCTGAGTCACATTTAATAGCTAGGATAGTTAAGATTGGGGAGACATGGGGGGGGTGTAACAACAAGTTGACACATGTGGTGTGCTTCCTTGTTTCATCCACTGCAAACATTTTCTTTTATGTACCCTCAGTTGGCCTCGAGCTTACTGTGTAGACCAGGCTGGTCTTGAACTCATGAGTGTCTGCCTGCCTCTGCCTCCTGAGGGGTGGGATTAAAAGTGTGCATCACCACATGCTTCACAAGTTTTGTTCTAGAACTATTTTCAAGGTAAGCATAAAATAAAAGAGATACATCATTCCAGAATCTTCTTTTACTTCTTTTATAAAAGTAGCATTGCCTTACTTCCTTCCAGCTTCCAAAGATGCCACAGCGCCTGCCTCTGGAGGGAATGCCCTCTGGCTTAGAGATGCTACAGTCCCCTGGTAAAGGAATATTCACTATTCATTTTCTCCCTCAGCAAGGCACTCAGGTCACCACCATAAGCCACCAAAACCCTTCCCCAAGGTTTCCTGTAAGCTGATGACAAGGAGCCAGTCCTTAAAGGGACCTGGCCATCCCAGGCTGCAGTCCTCACTGGGCAGAAAGACTTAATGAAAATAGGGTATTGCTTACAGCATTTAAGGCACAGTGAGAGAAAGTCGAGGCAGCTGGTTATTGTACACGATGTATGTGATGTATTCTTTTATGTTTCTTTATGTTTGTAAAGATCTCATTCCCCACAGAAGTTAGTTTATTCCAGCAGTTTTCACTTGAGCTTGATGATCATTTTTCCAAGAGTGTTCTGGTCTTAAGTTTTGCAATTACACTTACATAAAGTGCGTTTTTAAACAATTTTTTGAAATGATATCGTTAAAGTGAAAAGTGAGTAATATTTTGGGGGTTTTGTTTTGTTTATGGTTTTTTGAGACAGAGTTTCTCTGTGTAGCCCTGGCTGGCCTGGAGTTGCTTTGTTCCAGGCTGGCTTGAACTCACAGAGATCCACCTGGCTCTACCTCCCAAGTGCTGGGATTAAAGGCGTGCATCCATGTGCCTGTTTGAAAAGTGAGTAATATAATCATGCCGTTTTGTTGAGCTCTCAGAAAAGTACAGAAGGGCTAGTGAAGATCCAGGCCATTGTGGTAATCCACAATTACTAGTGAGAGTTTTATCAGAAAATCCTGGGCAGCTGCACCATCAGTGAACTCTGAGGCCTGAACACCCATGTCCCAGCACCTCTAAAGTATAGTGCTGAATTACGTCTCCTCAGACTGAGATTCTCTGTCTTTGAAGTGACTGCAGCCTCCTTGTACAGAAACGAGGAAGAAAAACCTGCAGATGGAAATCATTAAAGCTCTAGCTGGGCAGGAAGAATTGATCAGCATTTAAGAGCACTGGCTGCATGATCAGGAGGACCAGAGTTCAGATCCCAGCACCCACATATCAACTCAGGAATCTCCTGCACACCTGTAATCTCTGCTCCAAGCAGCAGGGTGACAGGAAGACACATGGGTTTGCCGGCTTCCAGTCTAGTCAAGAGAACATGAGTCTCGGGTTCAAAAGACCTTGCTTCAGAGAAATAGGCAGACTGGTAGTGAAGTACACCTGATGCCTTCCTACACATGGGCAGACACAAGCACTTGTACACACACACATGCACTCATGCATGCATGCAAATAAACAAATCTTTTTAAAAGCAGTAGCTGATTAACAGCAATGGCCTGGTACTAAGCCACTGACTAGAAATAAATGTAAATGTTACATTAATTGGGTACACATAAATATTTCAGTATTGCCTACACTTTGAAATCTTGAACTTTATAGCTCCTTTTAAAAAAGATTTAGCTATTATTTTCAAACTTTATGTGTACAAATATGTTGCATGCCCATATGGATGTGTGTGCGTCGTGTGCATGACTGGCTATTGCCGTGAAGTCCAGAAAAGGGTGTTAGATCCTCTGAAACTAGAGTTACACTTAAATGTGAATCTCCATGTGAAAGCTGGCAACGGAAGCGGGGTCTTCTACAAGAACAGCAAGTGTTCTTAATCTCTGAGCCATCTCTCAAACCTAATTTTAGAGTTGTTTGCCTTGAGTCATTATTCAAAATATAACACATCTTGCCTGGTGGTGGTGGCGCACACCTTTAATCCCAGCACTCGGAAGGCAGGGGCAGATGGATCTTTTCTGAGTTCAAGGCCAGCCTGGCCTACAAAGTGAGTTTCAGGACAGCCAGGGCTACACAAAAACTGTCTTGAAAAACCAAAAACCAAACCAAAACAATACATGTCCTTTCTTCTTGCAGTCTTGGCCAGAATATCCTCCCAAGTCCTTGAAAGCCTATATAAGAGATAAGTGGCAATATTTTCTTAATCACCTAGGCCAATCTAAGTAAGTCTCCAAACCCTATGGATGTATTTTCCCAGCCTCATGCCTTTTCTTGACACCCAACATTGAGACTGAACCGTGGTCAACTCATTTCAGCAGCATGGAAACTCGTTAAGTACAATCTCTACTGTCCCCCTGTGGTAGGGTGTTTGTCTACTCAATCGCCAGACAGAAAACAAAGACATATTAATTAATTTAATGTACTGACAGTACATCTCACTTGACTTTCAGAGAATCAGCCTAAAAGATACTGAGATTACAAAACATTTAAAAGACAAGACACAAAATCAAAAGTGAAGAAACATTCTTCAGCAAGAAGTAGGCACGAGTTAAGAAACAGACGGAAATTACAGAGTCCCAGGAGAAGCAGAGATATCACAAAACACAGCCTATTAAGAAACATCTAAGATGCAATAAAACAAAGTAATTTGAAAGATTCCAAATAGAAAAGTGATAATAAAGGAATACACATTCATAGTCCATGCTGTTCTAATACCTTCCAGACACCCAGTAGCAAATGTTGTCTTGTCTGCTTGTTGTAGGGTGTCACCAGAGAAGAGTGCTCAGACACAAGTTTAAGCCAATAGAAAGTCTTTATTAGCCAGCCAGCGACTACACTAGGTACTCAACATCCCAGTGTAGCCCTGAGCCTCTCTTAGGGTGAGCTTTTAAGAGTGAAAAAATATATATATATATATTATATATATATATATAATATATATATATCCTGGGTTGACATTCTTCAGTTAACAAGAACAGCTAGCTAGAAGTGAAATTACAGAAGCCAAAAAGCAAGGTTAGTACATTTAGAGGTTTTCCCAGAACTATGGACTTTGATGGATTAAAGTCTTTGTTTTTGTTTTGGGAGGTGGTGTTGCCTATGTGCTGAGTTTTATGGCCTGTATCATACTTCAGTCAGTGGTACTAAGGTCTGGGGACCTACCAAGTTCTAGCAGCCCATTACGTAATGGACTTTTTCATTCTGATATGAAGACCATCAAAAAAAAAATCATCCTTAGATCACCAAGGTGTTTAATTACCATTCTGGTTACTTTTAATATATCAAGCACTGTGCTGAACTGTGTATACATTTTAGGAAAGTCTGCCCCTCACACACCTTGCCTCCAGTAATATTGATGGAGTACAAGGCAAACACTGTGTAGTAAATCTATAAAATAATTCTTGAATAGGATGTTGCCTATTAACCATAAGCAGTAATGGTGATATCAGTATGGGTATCACTATGAATCATAATGTGGGGAATATAAGGCAAGGGATGTAGCTCCGTTGGTCCTTGCTTAGTATTTAAAATCCCCAGCATCATACAAAACTGGCCACTGTGGGCCACACCTGTAACCCCAGGATTCAGGAGGTGGAGGTAGGAGAGTCCAAAGTTCAGGGCCATTCTCAGGTATCCTTGATTACACACTGACTTCCAGGCCAGTCTGGGATACCTTGCAGTGAGAGGGAACCACTGATTGATACCTCCCAAACTGGTTCTAAACTATATTTTTTTCACTAAAAAGAGAAAACCCTTCCTCTTGCAACTGTCAGGTAGCCAAGGAAACCCCACTCTCCTCACCAAAATAACTAAGGCCAAGGGAAAGTACCATCTTATCTTTGGCATCAAAAGATTGGGACTCCCATGTGGGGGTGTTTCTGTAGTCACCATGAGGACAAACCTCTTGGCCAACCTGGGAAAGATAAAAGACAAAACTGAGAAACAAACACAAAGCAAGTCGCCAGAGAGCCCTGCTGGCCTAAGAAGGAGACTGAAGATCAAGGAGGTGCATCACCAGGAGAACGAGGCAAACTAACATACCCCACCCACTGCACTTCAGAGGGGCTTTCCTCTGTTGTAATCACTTCACTGTTCTTTTTTTTTTTGTTTTGTTTTTGTTTTTGTTTTTTCGAGACAGGGTTTCTCTGTGTAGCCCTGGCTGTCCTGGACTCACTTTGTAGACCAGGCTGGGCTCGAACTCACAAAGATCCACCTGCCTCTGCCTCCCGAGTGCTGGTATTAAAGGCGTGCGCCACCACCGCCCGGCCACTTCACTGTTCTATGGTAGAAACTACGATGCTAAACAGGAAGTGGTCATGCCCTAGGTTGTCTCAGAATAGAAAAATAACCAAGCCACTTCAGCAGAGGGAGGTGGCAGGAAGCTTCCAAAAGCATAGTTAAAGCTGAAGGGCAATACTCTGAAGTATCATATCTTCCCATGTAGCCTATTTAGACAGTAGCGTGACCGACAGGAAAAATAAATGGATCCGGGAATGAAGGAGCAGAAGCAGTCTGTCCTAAGTTACTTACCAGCTGCCCCTCTGTAACTATAAGAACTTAATTCCCGGGAGAATCTTGGTTAGACTGGATTCCAGAAAAGCTCTTTCCGGTGCAGCCAGACTGTAAAGCTTGTCACACCTGCAAACACTCGCAGACCCTCCTCCTCTGCCTTTATATGGAGCAGCAGCGTAAATCTGAAGGGAGCAAGTTCAACACTAAAGCATCTGGGCGCACGATGGCTATAATCGGGTCAGAAATCTGTTCAATGGAAGTTAAACCATGTTCATGCTTCATAATGTTTGTTTGTTTATTCACCTATTACCTTCCGGTCCTCTGACAATTACCAAGAACCCGCTACCTGTGTCAAGGAACTAAGAGTTCTGGATTCCCTGAGGGCTGACGCCCTCTGCCGGCCAATGCAGCAACTCCCGGGAGGTGGCGCGGCCTGGCCTTCCTGCTGTGCCAGGCTGGATGCTGAAGGACTTCTATGGGGGCAGGGGACACAAGGAAACGAAGGTAGGGCTGAAAGACCCTGAGAGCAGGACATAGGTATGCAGGACTGGAGTGAGAGAGGAGCTAGAGTAGCCCCTGGGCATTCCCAGGAATGACTTTCTTGACCAGGTTATTTGAAGCAAGCAGACCCACATTGATGACACCTTTGGTTTGGAACCCAGATAAAAAGTCAGAGAAGAAACTCCTTCCTACCTGCTTGTTCTCACCCTCACTTGCAACTTCTTGTAACCTGTTACTATAACATTCCTTGGACACCCTAAAAATCAACCTCTTCCAGTGTCTAATGTAGACTGACAGCCAGCACCTCTCCAAGATTTCTCCAGGCCTCCAGCTCAGCCTTGTGGACTGGGTAACTGTGGGATCCTCAGCCTCTCCAGTGTAAAACAACCATTTGTTGGAATACCCGAATTGTTGTATCCTGTAAACCAATAACTCCTCTGTGTGTGTGTGTGTGTGTGTGTGTGTGTGTGTGTGTCCCTTTAGGGAACACTACCAGAACATTAACAAACCAATTTATACACGAATGGACTCATGCAATCAACAGATGCATAACTAGAGAGCACAAAGACAGAGAAGAGCACCTGCATATATTTTCAGTTTCTGTCTGCTTTAGTTACCAGGTGACTTTTGCAAGAGTTCCCTGCTTCCTTCATCTGGGGAGTTTCAGCTGGGTGGGTGGGTGAGTCCATCAGTTGGTTCCTTTTGCTGTCCCCCTTTGTGACTCCTTTCCCCTGAGGCTTGAGCAGAGCAGCTGTCAGAAAACTTAATGTGACATGAGGGGAGGGGGACACCTACCACTAACTTAGAAGCAGCTTTATAAACTTCACAGGGTCACCAGTGATAGGGACAGAGGCACAGCACTGTTCCATCCCCCACAACCGCCCTAGGAGATCTCTCTCCCTTAGGAATCCACTCAGACCAAGCCAAGGTCTGTGGCTTCACCATGAATAAGAGTTCCAGGAAGAGCCGCTGTGAAGCCAAGTTGGCTTTATAAAATGGAAGGTGTTTCCAGAGAGAGAAGCACACCTAGACTGTGAGCTTCTCAAAGAATCACAGGTATGTGTCTTAACAGTGGGAACATGTAGAATTTGGGTGGCTCTCAGGGTACATGTTTGAAAATTGTTAAGAAACTCCTCTTCCCTTTCGAACATTGCTCAGTGTAGCTTACATAGTTAAATGTCAAAGAATTTTCCTCCATAAACAAAGTTGCAAGGTGGGCTTACTAGAATTGCTATTTATGTTTAGGAAAATGTGAAGAGTTCTAAAAACTTAAAGCTACAAATCTTTTAGTCCTAGGTAAGCAATTTATTTACCATCCTTGGCAAGTTATCTTTTGAGAAACATACTGTCTCCTCAGGCAGTTTTGGCCCCATAGGCGGTACCTGAAGTTTTCTGACTCTGCCAGCAGAACAGGCAAGCTAGATGTTTTAGGTAAGCCGCCTGTGGGTTTAAGATGTGGCACACTGTTAGACACCAGATCTGGCAGCCTGAAGATACCAGGGCAAGCAACTGTGTGCTTGCCTATGAGCTCTCCAGCTCCCCCCTCCCTCTTTTCCTCTCTCCCTCCCCTTTCTCTCTCTGCAATCCCTCCCCTCCACCCCTCACTCTCCAACCTCTCCTCTCCCTTTCCCCCTTTCTGCGCCCTACAGAAAGTTAAGAATGGGCTGGAGAGATGGCTCAGTGGTTAAGAGCACTGGCTGCTCTTCCAGCACCTTCAAATCCCAGCACCCTCGTGGCAATTCACAGTTGACTATAATTGCCAGACATAACCTCAGCACTTGGGAGGCAGAGGCAGTCAGATCTCTGTGAGTTCGAGGCTAGCCTGGTCTACAAAGTGAGTCCAGGACAGGTAAGGAGGCACATAGAAACCCTGTCTTGGGAAGAAAAAAAAAAAAAGTTAAGAAGCCCTGAAATACTGTGGCCTTGCAATACAATCCCCTCCAAGCAGTATGTGACTCCTTGGCAGGTGGCCTGCATCAAATTAGGTGTGAAACTTTCTAACTGAAATTAGCAAGGCATCCCAAAATTTAAAAGGTCAGCTTCCTGCTTTATTGTGAGATTCCTCTGAACTTTGTCCCTGTCACAGCGCTTGCTCTCACTTCTCTCTCTGCTATCTTAATGAAGCTAGAGGATTTAGGAGGCAGTTGGGGGGGGGGGCGCGGCAGGATCTCCTGTAGCTCAAGCTTGCTATATAGCTGAGACTACCCTTGACTTTCTCATCCTCCTGCCTCCATCAAGGAAGTGCTGGGATTGTGGGTTACACTGCCTGTCCAGCAGGAAAACCATATTCTATTGTCTCCTGGTTACGCCTTCACTTCAAGGCCCATCATGCCTCCCACACAAACACCCCCTGCCCCCCACCCGTGATCATGAGGCTGTCTCCTAATGAGGTTAATTTCATGTCAGCTTCCTTCCTGAGCCCAACGATTTCTGTGATAATGAAACCTCTTTTCTTGTGATTTCACCACCTTTCCACCGCCCTGTAATTTTTCCTCTTTCTAGTCATCTTTAGTAACACTGGCATTTCTAACTGGAGGGAAATAGTAAATTATTTGCCCGATGCTGCTGAGGAAATCAGTGATCCATATGGGGGAGGGACACAAAAGTGTGCCTCTCTGTCAACAAAGCAAGTTGAAACTGGAGAAGACCCCACAAAGTTTCCATTACTTGTGGATATACTTGTGCTAAAAGACAAAATTATAGTAATCCAGCTTTGTCATCTTGGTTGGCTTTTGCTTATTATTATTCTAGAACCAGAATCCTTGGGGAAACAATAAACTAAAGAGCTCCATTCTGCCACATGGTCTGAAAACACAGAAAGCAAATGAGGTGCAGAACGCGGAAGTGGGACACCAAAAACTGGCCACACTCCTGTTCCGTGTTTGCCTTTAGAACACAGTGTAAACAGTTGGCCGCCTGTCCTTCACATTCAGCTGTGGCTGGTTGAAACTTTGCTGTTTGCTCACTTGTAGTGCCAGTGGTTGGTCTGTCAGCTCATGATGACTCAGCTCATCAAGCAAGGGCCTGAACAAGGGCCTTCAAGCCAAACTTAGCTTGATTTTAACAGTTATGTATATTGGACGATCTAAGAAGATATGTCAGTGGATTATTTAGATTAATAAATTTGGTCATACTGGGCATGGTGGCTCATGCCTTTAATCCCAGCACTGAGGAGGCAGAGGCAGAAGGATCTCTGTGAGCTCGAGGCCAGCCTAGTCTGCAAAGTGAGTCCAGGACAGCCAGGGCTACATGGAGAAACCCTGTCTCAAAAAAAACAAAAACAAAAACAAAAAAAACCCACAAATAAACAAATAAATAATTTTTTGTCATAAAAGTAGTATAAAACATTTATTTGCTTGGGGCTGGAGAGATGGCTCAGCAGTTAAGAGCACTGATTGTTCTTCCAAAGGACTGGGATTCAAATCTCAGCACCCACATGGCAGTTCACAGCTGTCTGTAATGGCCGAGCAGGGTGGTGCACACCTTTAATCCCAGCACTTGGGAGGTAGAGGCAGGTGGATATCTGTGAGTTCAAGGCCAGCCTGGTCTACACAGAGAAACCCTGTCTCGAAAAACCAACCAAACAAACAAAAACATTTATTTGCTCATTTATCTAGCACTTATTTGAAGTGCTAGAGCTTAAGCCAGGGGCCTCCTGCGTATATTCTTTTGTGGGACACACTCCTGCTAAATCAGAGCTCTGCTCCCTTCCTTGCTCTTAATTTCTCACCTATAATAACATTTCTATCTGAAACTCCCTTCCATTAAATTCATCCTCATAAGACTTGCTCAGGGTGGCTTGGTGCCCATTGATTGTCTAGCACCCTAGATTCTTAAGTTATTGCTTGTTTGAGGCAATATGATCCTGTTATAGTAAAGACTCCCACTTTTTCCCCATTTCAATATAAAACATTTCTAGGAGAAAAGAATACTTAATTATGTGTGAGTGAAAGTCCCCAGAGGTCAGGCAGTGGTGGCGCACGCCTTCAATTCCAGCATTCTGGAGGCAGAGGAAGGAGCATCTCTGAGTTCAAGGCCAGCCTGTTCTACAGAGTGAGTTCCAGTACACTCAGAGCTACACAGAGAAACCCTGTCTCCATGGGAGGGTAGTCCCCAGAAAGAAACTGCACCTACAAAATCTGATGCATGGGTTAGAACTTCAGTGATATGAAAGTTAGAATGTTCCAGGTCCAGAGAGCCAAATCATACAGGCCAAACTTAGCCCCCTTAACGGCCATTTCTTTCCCACCCCTGTGTGACCTAAGATTCTTGTAACTATTAGGTAAAACCTTTGGCATGCCTGAACAGACGCTTCCACCAATCCAAAGCCAAGACCGTCTTCAGATAGCATCCAAGGTGTATAGGGAGCTTCTCTATCTGGCTGCTGCGGCTGCCTAACCCTGATGTTTGTGTTACCAGCAATAGGAGCATAGCTCTACTCCAGCAGCTGCCTGGGGCATCTTCTCAGAGGACCTCTACACAGGCAAAACCAGGAATCATGCTCCAAAAGAGAAATGAATTTCAGAGCTGGCCACATTGTATTTATTGCAAGTAGAAAGAAATGTGTAGAGAATAACAACAGCAGAGAGTCACAGCTTCCTTAGAACAGGGACATGAGATTGTGGTGACTTTCGACGTCTATCCCTAAAGATTCCTATCAGATCTCACCGTTCTTTTTTTTTTTTTTTCAAGACAGGGTTTGTCTCTGTAATAGCCCTGGATGTCCTGGACTCGCTTTGTAGACCAGGCTGGCCTTGAACTCACAGAGATCCACCTGCCTCTGCCTCCTGGGTGCTAAGATTAAAGATGTGTGCCACCACACCCAGCTTCTCACCTTTCTTCTTAATACTGTTTAAAGAGTTTAATTTGCTCTTGTTCTGGGGTATTCACCAGAGAAGACTGCTTGAACATGGATTTAAGCCAATAAAAAGTCTTTATTAGCCAGCAACTATGCTGGGTGCCTGGGATCCCAGTGTAGCCCTGAACCTTTCTCAGGATGAGCTTTTAAGCAGGAAAACATATCCTGGGTTGATGTATTTCAGTTAACAAGAACAGTTAGCCAGAAAGTGGAACCACAGAAGCCAAAAAGCAAGGTTAGTACATTTAGAGACTGTGGTGGTTTGAATAGGTTTGGCCCCCATAGACGCATGTGTTTTTTGGCCATAGAGAGTGACACTGTTAGGAGGTGTGGCCTTGTTGGAGGAAATGTGTCACTGTGGAGTTAGTCTTTGAGGTCATGTATACTCAAGCCACGCCCATTGTGGCACAGCCTCCTCCTGTTGCCTTCGGATCAAGATACAGAAACTCTTGGCTCCTCCAGCTCCAAGTCTGCCTACACGCTGCCATGCTTCTTGCCGTCATGATAACAGACTAACCCTATGAAGCTGTAATCCAGTCACAAATGAATGTTTTCCTTTACAAGAATTTCCATGGTCATGGTGTCTCTTCACAGGAATGAAGCCCTAACTAAGACAAAGACTTTCCCATAAGTACAGAAATTGATGGATTATGTCTTTGTTTTCATTCTTGGCAGGTGGTGCTGACAGCATGCTGAGCTTTACAACCTGAATGGCACTTCCATCATGGAGTCAGTTATGTTAGGATCTGGGGCCCTGATACTCTATCGTAAACAAACTTGTGAGGTGACTTTAGGAGGAACGTGATGAGGTCTAGGAGAGAACACTGCTAGAAACACAAGGTCATACATCACATTAGCCCTCAATGGCACATGGGCCTCCCAGGGCTCTTCACAAACGAACAGTTTTTATTTTTCCCACTTGTGTTTACACTTCCTTTAGCTAGTTACTAGAGATCTCACTGCACACAGAGCTTCAGCAAACAGTCTCTTTGGCCCTCTTATTTGCATTCTTCCTTCTGCACTTCCCTGCCCTGTGACCTTGTTTTTCCCTGGAGGAGCTCTGTCCTAGGATTTATATCTTGTTCCTGGAGTTTTCCCTCGGTCAGGGGGCCATATCTAGGTCAGTGCTTGAAAAAGGAATTGCAGACCATCTGGACCCAACATTCTGCCTCTGCTGAATGGAAGGATTCAGTGCTTAGATACATGGATTTGGTTTTTGTGGGGTTTTTGGTTTTGGTTTTCTTCAGATTAACCTACAGATTCAATGTAATTTCAATTAAAATCCCAACCAAAGGAGCTGACTTCCAGGCTGGGGCCAGAGTACTATACCAGCCATTCTATCCGTAACCACTGCATGGGGCATGACCGGGACCCCTCAGTGAGTACCCCAAGAACACATTCAGTAGCACCAATCATGGCTCCCAAAATGAGATCATGCTGTACCAGACCATAGCCAGTAAGGTGGTTCCAATAACCGGAAGGAAGTATGGAGTGGCAGGTGAGGCAAAGTTCCACAGGGTTCACCTGGAGGTTACACACATGCAGTCACTCCATAGAATCCTGAGTGCAAAAGGAGCTGCAGGGCCCTCCACAAACACTACCAACCCAGCACCCTGTCTGCATGGGAGGTCCCTCTGAGGTTCCTGTGTAATTCCAGAAACCTGCTCAGAAGTTTCAAGGTCTGATTTTGTTCAATAGCCTTGCACAGAGGTATCTAGGAGGCCCCATGACACGTAGAAGACAAGTTTAGAGCCCCACGTGCCAGACTTACTTTGGGCTTTCGGAAATTAATCACATTAAATTAACTTGCATCGTGGCGCAAATCAGCTTTCCACTGCTTGATAAATATGTGAGACAAGGCTTGAAAGAAGCCAGGCTTTGGTTTGATTCTAGCTTCAAAGACATCACCCACAGTCAGTTGGCTCCCTTCTAAGGAGGTCTGTGTAGAGAAAAGGCCAAGGTGGGAAGCATGTGCAAAAGTAAAAATGTTCAGTTCATGGCAGAAGAAAGTAGGACAGGAGGGCCCCTTAGGTGCCACTATGCCCTTCAAGGACATGCTGACAGCATCCTAACATCTTTCTGCTGAGTCCTACCTCCTAAAGGTTACCATCCATTAATAACAGCACAGGCTGGTGGCCAAGTGTGTATTACAGGGGTCTTTCAGAGATACTTACAGTGTGGTTCATGAGCTGGGTGTGGAAGTGTAAGTCTATAACCCCAGCACTTGGAGGCTGAGGCAGAAAGTTGACATACTTGAATCCAATCTGAGCTTCCAAGCAATTTAAACCCAAACCTAAAGTACAGAGTGAGACCCTGTCTCGACATTCCCAAACCCTCCCGAAAGATCAGCCCCTAGAAATCGGGTTACTATGACAATTTTAGAAATGTTGTACACTGGCACTTCCATGGGCAGCCTGTGCACTTGGCAGACTATGCTGACACTGGTATCTGCCAGTCTGCAGGTTAAGATTGCTCATTGCAAGTATATCCCAGGGTTGAAGAAATTCCAAGGGTTGGACACAAGCTCTCACCCATGGACTCTACACAAAGAGTCTATCAATTGGGACAGCAAAATATTCACTGTGGTTTATATGACAAATGTGGAAGTATTTCTTGTGATAATACCTATGACATTCATCACGTTTAAAAAATAATCAAACAAACAAGATCTAAGTACTGCCTACTAGTGTATAATTCTGACTGTACTTCCCAACAGAAGTGGGAGCCAGGTCTGCAGATGTGCCCCAGGTTCAAACCCCAGCACAAAGAAAAACAGAAATATAAATTCATGTTAGGCTTAGTTTATTTTGATTAACATTGGCTCATAGTTACTCTAGCATCTTAGGGTAAAGAGGCTCTCCTGAGAGGCCACAGTGTAAAACTGGACCATTTGTACTGGTTCCAGAGGCAAATGTGGGTAGTCACAAATGTACCAAGGACTCTTACACAGGAAACAATCACAAAAATATTGATGCAGTATGCCTTGAGTATAGTGTTTTGTTATTGTTTCTGAATGCAGTTTTTAAAGTTTATTTTTTAATGCGTGTGTGCCAGTGTTTGTATCCGTGTCTGTGTGTGTGAGTGTGCACATGGCCATGTGCCATGTGTGCACAAGTACTAACAGAAACCAAAACAGGTGTCCCATTCCTGTGGAGCTGGAGTTATCTGCAGCTGTGAGGTCTGGGTGACAAACAAACTGGAGCCCTCTGGGAGGGAAGGAATCTGGAAGAGCAGAAAGGACTCCAAACCACTGACATCTCACCTGTCCCTAGGACTTATTTTCACTTATGTGTATCTGTGTGCCTGTGTACCTCTGTATGTACATGACAACAGACACTGTTAGAAGACCTCAGATCCCAGCCGGGCAGTGGTGGCGCACGCCTTTAGTTCCAGCACTTGGGAGGCAGAGGCAGGCAGATCTTTGTGAGTTCAAGGCCAGCCTGGTCTACAAAGTGAGTCCAGGACAGCCAGGGCTACACAGAGAAACCCTGTCTCGAAAAATCAAAAAAAAAAAAAAAAAGAAGACCTCAGATCCCTTGGAAATGGAGTTACAGGCAGTTAGTTGTAAGCCAACCAGCTTAGGTACTGAAACCAAACTTGGGTTCTCTGGAAGAACAGCAAGTGCTCACAACCACTGAGCCATCTCTCCAAACCCCAACATCACATGATTTTTAAAATGAAAGACAGAAATATAAACATCTCTTATGAATATGGCTTTCCAAGGCTCTGTTTCCTCTAAGGGCCTAGCCAAGCTATCATGAAACTTGGTCTGTACAAACTGAGGCACAGTCACAAAATCTGCAGTCAATTGGGAGCCAATACAGAGATTTTTATGCAAAGTTCAGATACAGACTTCAAACTCGGCCCTCCTCAAGATGACTTGGAATTAGATTCCTTACCATGGAGCCAGCAGCACTGTTATTTGGCCAAGTGAAAAAACAGAAGGCTGGTTGCACAACCAGACAATGTACCAATCTGTGGGTTCTGCCTCTTGAAGACTGTGAGCCACCTGGCTCTGCCAGCTCCACCCACAGGGCCAGCTCTATATCTGTGGGTCCAAGTAGAGCTCAGCCATTATCCCTGATTTCCAGGACAACCAGCTTTGAGTCCTCACAGGAGCCACAACATAGATGAGGTAAGACCTGAATTGTCTAAGACTGGGGCAGGAGGGTCAGTGATGGGGCAGTGTCCAGGAGAATGGAACTGTGAGTTGGCAGTGACAGCAGGGGCCCTTCAGGAACAGATATGAAAAACTGAGCCAAGGTATGGAGTAGTGACTTCTCTTCTGTTCTCATAGGAAACATGGACCTGAAGCTGCTTGAGTCCCGACTATGCCTCCTGCTGCTGCTGGGACTTGTCCTAATGGTTGCCTCATTCCAGATTCCACCAAATTTAACCCCTTCCCAGTGGTTTGAAATCCAGCATATATATAATAGAGCTTACCCCAGATGTAATGCTGCAATGCAGAGAGTTAACAATTATACAAGACGTTGCAAGAATTATAACACTTTTCTTCATGCAACTTTCTTTGATGTTGTTCAAGTGTGTAACAATCCAAATACTTCCTGCAAGAACAACCATACAAATTGTCATAATAGTTCATTTTCAGTATCTATAACTGACTGTAACCTGACAAATCGGCAAGCAATTTATCCACAATGCCCATACCAAACAATACCACAAACGAAGTTCTACAGAGTTGCATGTGACCCGAGAACTCCACAAGACAATGTCACCTATCCAGTGGTTCCGGTTCACCTGGACAGGACATTTTAGCTCTAGCCCCATCTCTCTGTACCTTCGCTTGTCTGCTAGTGCCGCAATCACAGTAGTGAAGAGCTGACTCCTCAACTGCACTGCGTATCAGCACCTGTCCTCGTGAAACCTATCCCTGCCTCCCTTCAAACTTAGCTGAACAGGTATTTTCTAATCAATAAACACCTTTGCATACTCATCTAGATCTCTGTATTCCTCTGTGTGATAGAGAGAGAGAGAGAGAGAGAGAGTGTGTGTGTGTGTGTGTGTGTGTGTGTGTGTGTGTACGCACATGTGCCCACACCCATGAGCACACGTGCATGTATGTAGACAGTTCCTCATGCTAGCATGACCAGCACTCTACAACTGAGCACTCTACCCATCCCCTGGAAACAAATTCCAGTATGAGAAGAGATGGGCATCTTTCCAGAATGTTCCTACAGGGCATCTTCCCTGAAGTGGCTCGTAGACAGGAAAGAAGTGGGGTCTCTCAGTGAAACGATCCCTTACTCGCCCCCTGCATGGCCGTCCTCCGTGGTGACTTGTGAGATCATTCGACACAGACCAGGAAGGCACAGATTCTAAAATAAGGGAACTGGACTCCACACAGAAAAGGGATGAATAATGAAAGGTCCTACCCTGACTCCTCAGTGCAGAACTGTTGTCAGGAATCAGTGGCAAATGGGAAGGGGCCATCCCTTGAAAGACACCTGATGTGGCAGTGTGAGTCTTCATACAGTGTCTATCTGATGCAGAATGCAGCAGGGAGGGGTGTGACATCATCAGGTCTGTACCTCTGTCCCTCGGTGTGGATCCCCAGCTTCCCTTAATGTTCCTTTGGGGTCCCCAGATGCAGCACTGGGCCTCTCCCCAGTCCTTCTTGCTCACACTGGACCACAGACAGGGCTACAGGGAAGTCACTCCCCTGGAGCAGCAAAGGCAGGCCTTGCTCCTCTGGGTTGGTGTGTGGCATCTGCACTTTACACATGAATGCCAAGTTTGGGGAACTGCAGGGGTTGACACAGTCCACTCACTTCAGGTGAAGGTGGAGACAGCATGAGGGATTCACTATGTAGCTCTGGCTTGCTGGAACTCACTATGTAGAGCAGGCTGGTTGTGAACTCACAGAAATCCATTTGTTATTTTTACTTTTTAATTTTTGGTGGCTAAAATTAAGGCCTATTAAGAAACAACTTTTGTCTGTTCAGGAATCTTTCAGGTCTGGTGTAGATTTTGAATTTGCTTTACCAGTCCTGATAGGTCATGGTTAGACTTACCATGATGCACACATGCATACAAAGATAGCAAATCTAACGCAAGAGGAACGGGGCTCTCAGTGTTGATAAACTATCTTAATTACCAGCAGAATTTAAACAGCAGGAAATTGAGAAGTCAAGCCTCCTGCAGAGTGTGGCAGAAGCCAGAAAGAACACTAAACACAAAGGGGAATCCAGTGTGTGTGTGTGTGTGTGTGTGTGTGTGTGTGTGTGTGTGTGCATGCGGGCGTGCGCGCATGCATCCATGCATGCAGGGTTCCCAAACCTTCATCAGGAAAAACCAACTGTACAAATGATAGGAACCCATGAAGTTCAGACCCCTGTTTAGGGAGTTTAAAAAATATTGATTTCCTAGCAGTGCACAGTGGAAGTGTGTTAAATCAGAGACTGATATGACCTAAGATCACTACTGCTGTTGTGCAGAATGTGACTATTGGGCATGACTGGGATGGTGGTTTTCAGACAGGAACTCACTCTCAAAGCCTAAGAAGACTTGGATCCACGCAGTACAGTAGAGCAGGCCCGATGCTTCTGAGTTACACAGGCATGCAGGGACTGAGGGTGTAGTTCAAGTGGCAGTGCTTGCCTGCCACCTATAGAATCCTGGATTCAGGACCCAGCACTGCATAAACAGAACACCCTAGAACTCCAATGCTCAGAGGTAGAGGCAAGTGGATGAGGGGTTCAAGGCCAGCCTTGGCTACACCATGAGTTTGAGGCTAGCTCTAAATACCTGAGACCCTGTCTCCAAAAACAAAAAACAAAACAGACAAACAAAAACACCAGCCCAGTTGGATGTTGCTGCAGCATCCTCCCTGCCCTGCATTCTGTGATCACTTTCCTTCTCCCTGTCATTTCCAACCTCTCCAAGTCACTGTGCCCCAGTCATGATATCCACAGCCTTTTCTCCCCTGGAGCAGGGTGACTCAGAGCCAAACAGGGATGTGGTGGGATTAGTTAAATTAATATAATCCCGCATAGGGATTTTGGTTTGGCAGAAGCTTGGCATCTCAGGTGAAAGGTATGGGTGGATCCAGTTACATACGGATGTGATTAACAATGAACCGGTGTGCCTTGAAAGCCTACCAAGAGCAGATGATCATGGGACCACAGGACTAACTGTTGTGCAGGTGTGCCTTGGAAAGCCCACCAGGAACTATGGCAACAAAATGCCAGAATTCACAGCCAAGATCATTACGACACATTACAACAGAAGGGATTTAAATCAGAAGCCCACGAGGCCTCCTACTCATCTTCCTCTGCCAATACATGCTAAGAGACCTCACCACACAACAATGCATCACCATTTTGCACTGACCTGTTGGGAGACCACACTAGTGGAGAAAGTAAAGTCAGTCCCTCCTTGGTGCTCCAGAACATCTGAGTAGAAAATTGTCTCCCCTCGGAGCCTGAAAGCATCAGAACAGCCTGAACACCAGAGCAGAGCCCTTAGAGTCCCAGAGCATCTGAACGGTGAGCAGGCAATTTGGAACTTTTAATCTTGTAAATAATTGGGCCCTAGTACCTCAGAGGCAATTCTTGACTGATTAAAAACTGCCCTGAATAGAACAGATTAAATTTATAAACTGGCCTTAAGATCTGACAAATAAGACTCACAGACTTTAAGATTAAAAGACTTGCTGGAAACCAGCCACCCATACAGTTCCACATGAAGAGAATTAACCTGACAGAATATCCTTTTAAGAAACTTAAGTTAGTGTTAGGTGTTTTTTTTAATAAATATTAGAGTATTTTAGGTATTAAGATATTCTTAGTTAGATTATAGGTTTTAGAATTAGGGTTTGGGTTTTAGGATTTAGGAACTTTATAGGTAATTGTTAAGTACTAATAAATATATAAATATAAATAAACATTTTCTGTTACACAGAGAAGGCTATGTGTCATGAGAAAACCATGACTGGGCTGGCTATCTCTTGTAAACAGACATCTAAGACTTCTAGATTGGACTGAACAGCAGCACAGCCACCCCATGCTGTAGAGTAGCTCATGGTTCCCAATAGTACTTTCCATGGACATAGTCTTAGGAGTCCTTTCTAGCCCTCCCTCCCTTAAAGCCTTTTTTTTTTTTTTAATGTGGTGAGCCTTTTCTGTTTCTTGTTCTCTACTCACACTTACTAACATCTAACTATGTACGCATAAAAATTAGAACCTAAGGTCTACATCTGAGAGAGCACCTGATACTTGTCTCGCTGAGCCTGGGTTGCTTCGCTTAAAATATTTTCCAGCTCCAATCATTTTCTTGAAAATTTTACTTCTTTACATCTGAATGGAACTCAGTTGTGCATACAGATCATATATTCACTATCTATTCATCTTTTGATGAATGGGCATATACTCAACAGGGATACAGCTGGATCATATGGTAGATTTTTGGGAAACTGACACACTGGTTTCCACAGTGGCTATACCAGCTTACACTACTGACAATAGTGAAGAATGATTACTCTTTCCCTGGATCCTTGTCAGCAAATGTTGTCGTTGCTTTCTTGATGCTAGCCATAGTGACCAGGGGAGATGTACTCTCAAGCTGTTGGGTGTGAGGGGTGTTTTGTTTGTTTGTTGTTTTGATTTGTTTGTTTTGTTTTTGAGACAGGGTCTCTCTTTGTAGTCCTGGCTGTACAGGAACTCAGTACATAAACCAGGTAGGGATCCAACTCAGAGATCCTCAAGGTTGTTTTAGTTACATTTCCTAAGAGCTAAGGGTGTCATCAAAGTTCTTTCTTTTCTCAGTCAGCATGCCTATCATTAAGAAAACAAAGGACAAAAACAAATGCTGTCAAGGAGGATGATGGTGAAGGGAAGGGGGAAACTTCTGTTCACAACTTGTGTGAATGACAACTTGTGTAACCAATGTGGAAAATAGAAAAAAAAAGTGAAGATAGAGCTACTCTATTACCCAGCTACACCATTCATGGGTCTGTGCTCCAAAGACACACTACAGAGATACTTGCTCAGCCATACTTACTGCTGCTCTATGCACAAAAGCCAGGAAATGCAATCAGCCTGATGTCTGTCAGCAAGAGATGGATAAAGACAGTGGATAAAAACATGCACAACAGAATTTTATGCAATCATAAAGAAAAATGAAATGATGGCATTTCCAGGAAAATAGATAAAAGTGGAAATGATTCTGTTAAGTGAAACAAGCTAGACTCAGAAGGACAAATGCCATGTTTTCTCTCAGATGCAGAACTTTGATTTTTCAACTTACTATTTTACATGTATGAGTGTTTTTCCTATATGAATGTCTATGCACCACATATGTGCTTGGTGTCACATGGTATCATAAGAGGTCAGAAGAGGGAGTTGGGTCCTGTAACTGGAGTTACAGATGGTTGTGAGCTACCACATGGGTGCTAGAAATCAAACCCAGGTCCTCTGCAAGAGCAGTCAGTGTTCTTAACTGCTGAGCCAGCTCTCCAGCCCAATAGATTTTTAAAAATAGTGTGTGTGTGTGTGTTCATATGTAAGAGGATCATGAAATTAGGTGAGAAGGGAAGAAGAAATCTTAAGGAAGCTGGGAAATAGGAAATAGAATACATGGATTACAAAAGCAGTCTGAAACAAGAGAACCAGCTGCCATGGGTGAGGAAGTACAAGGAAGGGCAGTGAGGCAGAGGAGGTAATAAGAACCAGTTCTGATTACACATAGGAGTGAAATTTCCATGATGAAGGCCACTAGTCTGTATCTAACCTTTATATAGACAGAAACCAGGGACTGGTCTTTAAACTGTACTTTCTTGAGTGGGCCACCCATCTGAGAAGACAGTGGGTTAGCACCCTGATGTTCTGTCTTCCTCTTGTGTCTGAGACAGGTGTTGGCATTTTTCTCCTTGTCGCCTCCTCCCTCTGTGTAGCTAGGGTGGCTTATGCTTTCCCACATTATCCTCACGGGAAGCAGGTGAATCTGGACGGTAGCTGATGAGGTTTCAAGGTTTGGGGAGGTTGTTGTTTATCACAGCTTTTTTGCTTGCTGCTTTGTTTTGTTTTAAAGGTTTACATTTTATTGTTCTGGTGGCCACACACATGCCACAGCATGGGTGTGGAGATCAAAGGACAACTTGGAGAACTTGGTTCCCTCCTTCCACCATATGGATTCTGGAGCTCAAATTCAGGTCATCAGCAGTGCCTTTATCTGCTGAGCCATCTCATTGGTCCTTTAAGGGAAGTTTGAGAGCTTTCTGTTCTCTAAGAGACACCAGAGAGCTTTCATTGGATCACAGGTGTGGGTGACTTCAAGTGGGGCCCCTGGCTTGAAATAGCTGGTTTTATCTTGAAAATATAGCTCCAGCTAATTAACAACTAGAAGTTTGGGGACTAATTAACATCCAACCATTTGGTAGTCACTGGAGTTCTCCAAGATCACCTCATAAGGTCCCTTCCACAAACAATCCAGCTGTCTGTGGATCTCACCAGGAGAACCCAGTTACCTATAGACTGGGTGTTTATAACTTTATTTCCATATTCCTGTATGGCTTGTGGGACTTGTCCAAAGTTCATAATGTACTGTGCTGAGACATGTGATTGGCCTCAGAGCCTAATATCAGATCTCATGTGAGGAAAAGCCTTCCAAACAAGAGGGGCTGTATTTGGCGTCAGTTTGTGGAGCTGTTCTAGCGCTCGTGAGGGCAATGAGAACAGTTTCAGTGATTTACCAGAAGTTTGTTAGCAAAGTCTTGCTGGAATCTTCTTAAGAGCTTTGTTAATGCTTTCAATACCTCCTGAGGTTTGGGGCTTCCAATCGGAGCCCAGGTAATATTTTATCTCTAGAGACTTGGATATGGATTGAGTCACCTGTGATGTAAAGGAAAATCCATCCATGACTCTTTAGCGACCAGGGGAGATCAAACCTTGGGATAGTGTCCTTTGAGGGGGCATTTGCCTCCTCTGTAGTCTTTCAGCTCTAGTGGGTAAAGTTTCTATCCAGCCAGTGAAGGCATCTATAAACACTAACAGGTAATAGAAGCTGGCCCAAGGAGACAAATGAGTACATTCTATCTGCAGGTCCTCCCTGGGATAGGAGCCTCTCCTCTAGGTTGGTCTAAGAGTGGTACAGGATGAGGGCAGCAGATCTGTGTCGAGTGCAGGCCTGATATTCATGGTTTACTGCAGGTCAGTCTCTACCCCAGGAACAGTCAAGTTACCATTGACAGAGTAGCATCCCTCCATGGATGAAATGAGCCATGTATTCCCTAAACTATCTTCTCTGTAGGAGATGAAAGTATTTTATTCCCCACATTGAACCATGGCCAGCTTCAGCTGTCCCGTTGTCCATTGCCTGCTGCAGGAATGATGCACATTTTGGTTTTATATCATCCATGTTTGGAAGGAGCAATGTTAACTCTCAGGGGATCTGTAATGTTGTCTTCCTTGTCTCTCTGTGTGCTAGCCTGTTTCCTTGAGCAACATTTCACATGTCCTTCTGATGACCCTTCCAGTAGATGACTGACACTTGATCAAACACTTAGATGGCTTTCAGTAAGTTTAGAATCTCTTGCTTATGTTTTACATGTGAGATGTTGGCTGTTAACCTCCTTCAAACTTCCAAAGAGGGCAGCATGGGCATGCAACATCGTGAGGGAATCTTAGAAGCAATATAGACGTCAATCTTTTCTTGCTCTTTCCCTGGAATGAGTCTCTATATTAGAGCTTAGTTTGGCCTTTGGTTCCAAAACAGAAGGGGTTAGTGTGGTAACTCTACTCTCTTCATTGCTCTCTGGATGACCACACACTATCTTGTCTTGCATTTTCCACTTACAACATAAGTGCCCTAATCAGGAAACAGTATCTGTCCATGATTGTCCAGAGGCTGATCGTAAGTCAGCTTGGCTGGCACGGGTGGAGGAGATGGTCTCAGCACACAGTGTACAAGGTAGGAAGTCACAACCATGGGCACAAATGAAGCAGATTTGGAGTAACACAAGTTTTCATAGTTACCTCTGCTTGTCTACAAAGCTCCTCTGATGTTTATTAAGCTACTTCTAATTAACCCTATGTATCCCTTTAATTATAGCATAGACTTTACCCAGGTAAGGTATGAGAGCTTCTAATCATTGCCTCCAAAGAAAACTTGGAAGCTTCTTCAACTAACAGTGCTGTGACTGTCAGAGCTTTTGGACAGGAGCCATCCCAATGCTGTAACAGCTAATTTCTTTAAAAAGAGTCTACGACATGCTAGATACTGTCCATAGCTGTTAGAATCAATATCCCAAGGAGGAGATCTTGGTTTCTGTTCTGTCTGATTAAAGGAATGTTCCAATTCTCCATCCCAGTTAAGGAAAACCAAGTCTGAGCTCTTGATAGCTTCATAGAGAGATTTTTCCATTCATGCAAAATTGAGCACTCAGATTCAACAAAATTCAGCATTCCCCAAAGGAGCAAGGTACATTTTTTTCATTGGTGTCAGTAGTTCAATTGCGACTCAAACATTCAATAGGATTATCACAGCACTTCAGAAACTGAAATACATACCAAATGTGATAGTTTTTGCAGAATTATAAAGGTTTTTTTGGGGGGAGGGTAGTTCTGATAATCACAAGAGGCTAAAAGGTTTAAGACACTACTAGTATTTTGGTTTGAAATTTTCCATATATATAAAATATACATATATATATATACATACACATACACACACACACACACACACACACACACACACACACACACACACACA
>CAJQZJ010032031.1:5912598-5924007 GCA_907164525.1 Lophiomys imhausi | reverse complement strand
ACACACACACACACACACACACACACACACACACACACACACACACACACATATATATAAAAGCATGGTTTGTTCTGGGTAAACTATGTCCCTAAGATATTTTTCTAACTCCCTAGCAAAAAGGCTTTCCCTTGAGGGATGACTGTAATGCTGGCAATTTCCACTGATTAGCAACTGTTGCTTGAAAACAAACTACTGCCTTGGTCACTTTCTCACTGTTGTCATAAAATAGGGCAAAACCAACTTGAAAGCCAGTGTGTTAATATGGCTTACAGTTTCAGAGGGACACAGTCCAGCATTCTGTCAAAGTCATGATAGCAGACAGGGAAGTCATTCATGATAGTAGGGGCAGGAGGATGACTGGTCACATTATATTCACATTCAGAAAGCAGAGAGTGAACAAGACATGGGGCTGGACTATGAAGCATAAAGAACTGGCCACAAAGACCCACTTCCTCCACAACCTTCTCAAATATCACCAGCTAGAAATCAAGCATTCAAGCATGTGAACCTAAAAAGTACGTTTCATGTTCAAGCCACAGTAATCTTCAAATGATGCCAGTAGGCTCAAGGCCATCTCATGATGCAAAATTCATTCAGTCCAGTTCCAAAAGTCCTCATAATCTTCAACAGTCCATCCCTGCTCAAAAGTCTGAAGATCACATCTCATTTGAGATGCAAAGACATCTCTTTACTGTGAACTCCTATACAATCAAAAGCATGGTACATACTACCAACACACAATGCACAGAGTACACATTCCCATTCCAAGAGGGAGTAGCGGGCCATAGCAAAGAAATTTTGAAGCAAACTCAGAAAGTAAACACCAAATCCTGGCACTCCACATTTGGCATTTGAGACTTATGTTGGGATCATCTAGACTGTAGAAACCGTAAGTAGCCCCACCCCTCCACTCCACCGCCTGAACCACACACAGTCGTCCTTGGGTTGCCTCCACTCCACATCTGTGGCCGTTTTCAGAAGATGTCCCATGGTCCCCCACATCACCAATATCCTGAGGTCGTCACTGAAACTTGGGATTCACCTTCACAGCTTCACACAGGAGTTTCTCGGAGCCTCCTTGCAGGGACTCTCGTTCTGCCACACATTGCTAGGCATTGTGATTTGAGAGTGAAATGATCCCCATAGGCACCTGTCTTTCAACACTTGGTGCATAGAGGGTGGCACTCAAGAAGGTTGTAAAACCTTCATGAGCCGGATCTTCACTAGAGGAAGAAGTTTTCCAAGGACAACTACCCCAAGCGTTTCCACAGGATTCTAAGGAGCTTATGTAGCAAACACTTTGCTAACTAAACCAACACTCCAGCTTCTAATAGTCTTTTCCTTAAAATAAAATTTGCATGACTGTGAGTCTTTGCCTACATGGATGTATATGTACCATGTTTGTAGCTTGTGTTCACAGTGGGCAGGAAAGGGCATTGGATCCCCTGAAACTGAAGTTACAGATGGTTGTGAGCTGCCATATGGATGTTGGGAACTAAACCTGGATCTTCTGCAGAAGCAGCCAGTACTCTTATCAACTGAGTCATCACTCCTGTCCCTCTTTTAAATTTCTGTTTAGTATTATAGGGGGATATGGAAGACGGTTGTCAGCTTTGTAGAATCAATTTTCTTTTTCCACCTTTACATAGGTTCTAAGAATCACACTCAGGTTGTCTGTCTTGAAGATCAAGGGCCTTCTCTCATTGAGCCAGCCCACTCCACCTCCACCCTTTACCCTCGTATTCCTTAGTAGCAAAATTCAAGCATTTAAATCATGGTGTCATTTTACATTCTAAAAATTGCCAAGACTTGTTGAGCTATAGTGGTGCATGCTTTTAATCCCAGTATTTCTGAGGCAGGGATAGGAGGCTCTCTGAGTTTGAGGCCAGCCTGGTGCACAGAGTGAGTTCCAAGACAGCTAGGGCTACATAGAGAAACATTCTATCTATCCATATTCATCTTAAAAATTAGAATTAAAGTATTTTATGTCTAGCGAATTATAAACCACTTAATATATGTTCACATAAGTATCATGCTTTCTTGAAGTAATCGCATGGGTTTTGTTTGTTTGTTTTCATTTGGTTTGGGGAATTAGAGCAATGGGTTTAGGTTGGGGGTGGTTTGAAGCAGGGTCCCATGTAGCTTAGGCTGAATCAAATTCTTTCTGTAACCAAAGTTGACTTTGAACTCCTGGTTCTCCTGCATCCACCTCCCAAGGGCTTAAATTAAAGGTGCATATCACCAGATCTGGCCAGTAAACCCATCTTTTTCAAAACTAAAAGAGAAATAAGAGAAATTGACATGGGATTATATTTCCAAAATCTCTTTAGTGGCTGACATCTTGATTCTCAGATCTGCTTTTCATTCGGACTGTTCTATGTCATTGTTTGTTGAATTATATAAAGTCTGGCTTTTTTTTTTTTTTTTTTTTTGGGTTTTTCGAGACAGAGTTTCTCTGTGTAGCCCTGGCTGTCCTGGACTCACTTTGTAGACCAGGCTGGCCTCGAACTCGCAAAGATCCGCCTGCCTCTGCCTCCCAAGTGCTGGGATTAAAGGCGTGCGCCACCACCGCCCGGCAAATGTGTAGCCCAGGCTGGCCTCGAACTCGTGATCCTCCTGCCTCTGCCTCCTTCAGCAAATCCTACCGGCGTGCGCCACCACAACCGGCAAGTCTGGCTTCTTATAGATACGCAACCGGAGAGGGAAGAGCCTAGCAGCCACCACAGAAGAGTTGGTGGCCTATCAGGGCCCCTGGTCCACATGTGATGAGATCAGCAAGAGCCACTTGCTCCTGGGATCCCAGTGTTTAATTCTGAGAGAGATCCTTGACATTCAGAAACATTGTCTCGAGAGTGTTGGGGGATGAAGGTAGGGAGGCTTTCCCACTTTACTTATTCTTGAGACAGTGTAGGGTTTGGATCTGCTGTCATTGGACTAGACTATGGTAGAAAAGATCAATTATTAGATACCGATTTGTTGATTTATTTACTAATTTACCAAGCACAACTCCACATGCTATCTGAAATAGAAAGACCTGGAGAGACAGCTGAAACAATTGCTGACTGTCACGTATGTTTTCATGTAAACTCTTGCTTGCTTGCTTGCTTGCCCTACCTTGTGGTCCTAGAGTATAAAATGAGAATACAAACTAGACTCAGGATGGAAGCCTTCCAGGAGCTGTCCTGGATTCGGTCCACTGGTGAGACCACCTCTCTTCCACTCTCATTGGCCTCAGGGTGCTTATTTCAGAAAGATTACCACAAACCCACCTCCTTGCCAATACATGTGGGACGTCTGCCTGAAAACAGACCAGGACAGAAGAGACAGGGAATGGGGAAGAAGCTGAAATCTGCTTTCACCATCCGAGCTCTGATAAGCGGCTTCTTGACCCATAACTACACCTTGTTGCTTAGAGCAGTTTAACTGTGGTGTTCTTGAGACATCAGAAGACAACGGTTTTTTGGTTGTTCGTTTGTTTTTTTTTGTTTTTTTATTTTTGAGGGAATGAATTTCAAGGTCCAGGAGGGAATGATGTTATAATGAGCTTTAGTTTAGAAACACATGCTGTGTAGTTTTCTTGTTGTCAAGCAAGCAGCTTTTAAAGCACTCATTGTTGATTACACTAAACTATTTAAGCACTGTTCATACAAGTAGATAATGTACTTTAACCATAGCCTCCCCCACTCCCCTGAGATCCCTTCCCCACCTCACTCCTCTGTGCTTTACCAGCTGAGCTATCTCACCTGCTCTTAACTCTTGACAATACAAAGTCAATGTGGGCTGTATGACTCCTGCCCCAACTCCACTGCTCAGGGAGGCAGGAACAGGAAGATTCAGGCTGGCCTGATCTTCACAGTGAGAGCTACAACTCCAAGGAGCAGAGCTAGCAGGGGAGTGAAAACGAAGATGAATGGAGACAGGCCACCAATGCGGCTGTGCTAAGGAGGGGGGGCCTGTTTGTCCTGAGTGCACCCTGAGTGACTTCGATGCTTTACATGTAACACAAAAAGATGCTCAGCAGCTCCTACTTTCTGGGGCAGGCAGCTTCTTCAAAGGTGTGGTCCATAGCAATGCTGTAACATGATTAACAAATTCCACTGACGGACTTCTTTGTGTGCTTAGCTCTATACTGTTGTTCCTGGAACTTCACGATCACTGTAGAGGGACAAGACACAGATGTGGGGAATATAGAGCAAAGCAGAGTTCAAAAGTAGGAGCAGAATGCTCAGGTGCACAGCTGTGCTCTGGCTATTCTACAGTTGCCTTTTTAGGTTTTTATATTAACTGCAACCTAAAAAAAAAAAAATCTTTATTTCTGTCTTCAGAGAAGTCAGAAAGCTTGGCCAGTGTAGATCTAAATTTCCTGAAGGCCATATTCAATAGGGACTGAAGCAGCTACTCTCTTCAGTAACATTAGACATGGCAGCACAAGCCTTTACCCCCAGCCCTTGAGAGGAAGATGAAAGTGGCTCTCTGTGATTCTGATGCCAGCTTGATCTACACAGCAAATTCCAAACCAATCAGGGCTAAATAAATAATGAGACCTCTCTCAGAAAATACAAATAAAAAAATAGATAGATGATAGATAGACAGACAGACAGACAGACAGACAGACAGACAGATAGATAGATAGATAGATAGATAGATAAAATTAAATTCAATTTAAAAACCCTATCCCCAGGGCCTGAGGAAATAGTTTAATCAGTAACCAAGAACTGGGAGGCAGAGATAAGTTGATCCCTGGAGCTCACTGTCAACCCAGAACACACAAATTGGTAACTCCAGGTTCAATGAGAGATCCTGCCTCAAAAAAAAACTAATTGGAGAGCAAGTGAGGAAGAAGGTTGAACATTGATTTCTGGCCTCCACACACATGGACAAATGGAGAGTGCTTAGACAGTCCCACATAAACACATACACATAATTAATTGGCACACGTGAAACAAAATTCACAATATTCCTGTCCTCACACTTGTCACCCCCACATATCACTGCTCAAAAGACCAGGAGGTAACTGTGACTCAAAGGCCACCTCTGCATTGCATCATGTGATCTTGAGTAAATGACTCCACCTCTCAGAGAGATGCTTGTGTCTTAAAACTAAAGATAATGTTTGATTTTTGTCTTACTGCTGAAAGCATTTAGTTACATACACTTCACACATACAGTGCACAACAGTTAATTGTATAGCAAGCGCTTCATTCTTTCATTCAGTAAATATTTATGAGCTTTAGTATGTTAAAACGGTATGAATACCAAGACCAAACACACACACATGCACAAACATTCTGCCCTCATGGAATTAACAGTCTGGCAGGGACTACACATATTCAAAAGATATTCACAAAATAAAATTTCAAATACACACGAGATGAGGATATGAGAAGGAAAATGGTTCTGCCAGTGGAGTCTCTGGACCCAGGGGGTCACTGAAGACTTTCCTGGGAAAATTATGACAGGTCATTTTTACCCTCTTCCTGAGAGCAGTTTTCTTCTGACAGGATTTCTCCAGCTTCTTTGTGTGAGATCAAGAGTAGAGGCTGAGGCTGTCAGAGCAGACAAAGGTGGAAACACTAGCAGCTTTGGGAGGAGCTCACTGTAGGTGTGTTCTGAGGGGGACAACAGTTGCATCTACCGACAGGTTGGAAGGCAGACAGAAGAGAAAAATGAAAGAAAGAGGAATGACTAATAACATTGAATGTGTTGCCCTTAGGGTGGAAAAGGTGCCTCATCTCAGGTGCAATATGCCAGAATAGAGCAGTTTTAGGGAAGACGGTGAGGAAGAAAATAATCATTTCTGCACACATTCTGTTTGATGTGTGCATCGGGCGTCCAAGTGTGGATTCCTTGTGGAGAGCTGGATATGGCAGTGCCAGGGCTAGTACTTGTTCAAACACAACAAAGGTAAAATCAGAGTTAGAGAGTTGGTGGCACCTGCAGCCTTGCACTGGATAAGTCAACAAAGAGAATGCTGAGCAGAACCACAAAAGGCAACCCCTGAGGTCCCCGAAACAGCGTGAGCATGAAGAGGGTGTCCTTACGGATGAGACTGGCAATAAAAGCCTTGTAGGTTGTGGGACAAGCAGGAGGTAGGGATGTCCCAGAAACCAACAGACATCCTCTAAATGACTGTCCCACTGAGGGCACCAGGCCTTATCTTAACCACTTTCCCCTCCTGTCTGTTACAAGCAGCCCAGTCATGGGGCAGTGTCATCAAGGAGGAAGGCTGCTGAATATGGAAGAACGAGCCCACTTGGGTGAGGTCTCAGTTCAGATTCAAGCAGCACCCCCTTTACCCATTACCCTACTAAGGGACTAAGGAGGTTGGGCAGTCCATTGAGAGTTACAAAATTCTTGTTCTAGAAAGAGAGGCTAGTTGAGAAGGTTCCAGTGGGAAGAACATCCACATCTAACTGTGTTTTCTATGCTGCAGGAGGAAATGCGACTATCTCCTCCTTGTCAGGCCCTCTTTTCCCAGGCTGTTACCTCATAGGGCTGCACAGCCCGCCCTTGCCCTCTGCTGGCCACAAGGAGCTCTTACAGACCCCACTCCTCACTGGGCTAGCCCACAGGGTCAATCTGCATCATCCTCCTGCAGGCACCCAGCTTCAGCCCCAACATCCCAGCTCTGTGAGACTGCACACTCTCTGGAGATCCCCACCTCATGTCTGAAGTTGTCACAAGAGCTGTGCAGCCCTCAGGTCGGGGAGTCACATGTCTCATTCTGTGTTAGCTAGGAACATCACCCCAGACTCTGCTCTTCATCTGTGAATTGAAGGAGCTGTAATAAAAGAACTCACAGACCCCCCCCCGCCCCACCACCTCAGAGTCTCTGCAGTTCCCTGAATCTCTGATTAAATGTGCGTGTTTATGGAGAGACTGCCTGAAGTGCAAACAGCAATCCTGAAGGGTTTTGCTACGTAAGTCTGATGTTTTCCAACAGTTGTACTTACATTTAGAAGAAATGGCTGACTCCATGAAGGAAAACTATCCTCTAAACGAGCATATGTGATATTCTATTCATTAGCACACACAGACAGACAGACAGACAGACAGACAGACAGACAGACAGACAGACCAACACACACACACACATGAAGTAGTCTTTTTATCTTTATATATGCACACATGTTCAGTAGTATCTTCATCTGTATACACACGTGTGTGCAGTAGTCTCATTCTGTGTGTCACACAGGTGTGCAGTAGCCTTTTTATCCATACACACACATATGTGTGCAGTAGTCTTTTCATTCCTATATACACAAGCCTGTGAAGGGGTCTTTTTATTCGTATACACACATGCGTGTTTAAGGGTCTTTTCATTCATATATACACGTGTGTGCAGTGGTCCCTTCATCCATGTACATGCATGTATGCAGCAACCTCTTCATCCCAGACATCTTTTCCAGTTTCAGTTCTCCAAGATCGACTCCAAGAAAGAGGGCAAATTCAATACAGGATGCAGTGAGAGGGAGAGAAGTGCCCCATTCAGACATTTTGGTTATATAGTATATCGCTGTAGGTGTTCAATTCTGTTGACAGGTCCGATTAATCTCTTACTGTACTCAATTTATAAGTTAAGATATCATAAATACTGTGTTTAGAAAAAGCATAGTACTGTATAAATGAGGTCCGGCCTATCCACAGTCAGGCACCCACTTAAGGTCTTAAGATAGGACTCCTGTGGATAAGAAATCCCCACTGTTCTTTTAATATTATCAAGAAAAACAGTCAATCATTATATCAGGGATAACAACATAAATCCTTGGTCTTCTCTTCTGTCAACTAAGCAAGTAATGTATATGTACCCTTACTATCGTGCACCTCACTCTCAGACTTGCAGAGCAGAGTTCATTCTTTTCTCTATAGCTTTATCCCACACTTCAACTTGAACAATTCTACACGGAAATGTGTTTTAACGAAAGAATGAAGAGCCTACGGATGATAGAGAAAATGAAGCCCAGGGTGAAAGATTTCTTGACTCATATCTACTCCAAAGAGAGGTGAGCCCAGGCAGGGTCTGCTCTCTTGTCAATGCAGAAATGCTCCCAGTTGCTTGCTAGGATTGTCCTTCACCCTTTCCACCGACTGAAGGTAGAAGCTCTGTGAACACTCAGGTCTCTTGGCTCCGATCCCTTGAGGAACATGGATGCTACAGGAGAACTCTCTCCACCCAGATCTAACCAGGGAGTCAGTACCTAGACGCTAACTGCTAAACAGCCTGCTGTGGCCAGTCTTAAAGGACACTGAAGCTGGACTTCCCCCACACCCACAGTCAAGTCAACTCTCTAAAACCAAAGACTGGAACAATAGGACTTTAATTGCTGGTCAGAAGAATGGGACCCGACTCATATCTCTGGCTCTAGAAGGAGGATATCCATAACTGCCTAGAAAGACATTCATGGATAACTATCTAACCCTGGCTTGAGAGGCCCTAAACCTTCCGAGAATACTGTACAGTGACTTTCTGATTCAAAAACAGATTGCAAGATTGTCTCTTGCAGACACAATCCAAACAGGTCTACCAACAATATGGACAAAGGTCCCTCAGAAAAAGCTACGTACTCTAGGTGTCTTAGAAACTCATGTAAAGCCTGCCTACAGTGTAGCTAGCAGTGGTCTCTTGAGCCCTTGTCCATTCTCACCTCTCAAGAACATACTTCATCCTTTCAGAAGCTCAGCCTGTGTGTCTCATCTTGACTGTTTTGACAGAGACCACAGGGAACTTGGAGAAAATTAGTCCTGTTGGCACTATGACTGACTCACCTCAAGTCAACAAGGGCAGGTCTTTGTCAAAAGGAAGGAGGTGAGGCACTGTTAGGATTTTTTTTTTTTTTTTAATGTATACAGTATTCTGCCTGCATGAATGCCTGCAGTCCAGAAGAGGGCACCAGATAGCTATGAGTCACCATGTGGTTGCTGGGAATTGAACTCAAGACCTCTGGAAGAACAGCCAGTGTTCTTAACCTCTGAGCCATCTCTTCAGCCCCATTGTTAGGGATTTAGCATGTTATTTTCCACTCTATAAAGAGCTTATATCTTTGAAAAGAGTATAACTTCCTTCAACTTACATGCTTTGTATTTGGTTGGGTGCTTGTTGGTTTCTTTTTAATATTTTTATTTATTCATTGACAATTTCATTAACGATACAATGTGCTTGATCATATTCATCCTCTATTACCCTTTGTCCTGTCTCTTCT
Organism: Lophiomys imhausi; assembly: GCA_907164525.1. Lineage (NCBI taxonomy): Eukaryota > Metazoa > Chordata > Mammalia > Rodentia > Muridae > Lophiomys > Lophiomys imhausi. The sequence continues at coordinate 5,914,804 of CAJQZJ010032031.1, read as the reverse complement.
CCTTCTCTCTTTCTTTTTCCCTCAAGATCCCCTTTTATTCCCAACAAGTCCCTTCCTACTTCCATGTCTCTTTTAAATAACTCATTAGTTTTAATAAGGGCTGCTTGCATGAACATGGTTGTGGGGTTATTTATTTTAGCATGGGCTACACCACTGAAGAAAAATGGCTCCCAATTCCCAGAGCAGCCATTAACTGCCATTAGCACCTCAGCTAGAGGTGGGGTCTCATGATTTGTTCTCCTTTTCATGCTGGAATATTCTGGCTCAGGGTTGTGTAGGTAACCACGGTTGCCTGGCATCAACCAATACAATGGCCGTGTCAGGAAGACAGCATTTCATGGCACCCCTCATCAGACTCTGGATTATCCTCCTCCAAGCCCCACCCCTTTGCCAATGCTTCCTGAGTCTTGAAACAGTAGATGTAGATGTCCCATTTGGGTATGAGCTCTCAGCAGTTGCCTCTTCTCACCATTTTGTCCATTTGTGAATCCCTGCATTACCTGCTGCCCACCTCAAAAAGAGCCTTTCTGACAAAGGTTGAAATCAGCACTAATCTATGGACAAAACCACAAATACTTAGGAAGCAGTGTGACAGTGTGTCCATTCAGAAAAATACCATAGTCGATTCTGTACCCCCTCCCCATGCAAGCCTATGACCTCCCCAGACATAGGCTTTTGATCATGTTTACAGAACAGGCAGGAATTCCCTCCTATAGAGCAGCCACAGATTGGACCAAAAAGCCGGAGCTGCCCCCAACAGTCTTGGTACTATTACACAGTGGAGACATCTTGCCTGACAGGCTGATGTTGTAGCTCTCACAGTTCACAGCTAAGCCCTTGTGTGACTTTCCTTTCCCCAGTGGCCTGCATATCACCTACTGGCACTGTGAGCACTAGTCAGCAGAAGAGGCTTCCAGCTCAGTTCCACTATGATTTTTCTATGCCCTGTCTCACAAAACGGCTTTGGAACTAATCCTAGTCTCCTCCATTCATTGGAATTAGACTGTATCGTGTTACTGTAAAAATCTCTTGTGGTTTTCCAAGTGCACCCTTGCCTTTTTCATGGGAGCCACTGAGTCAGGGAAAGCTGTGTGCAGGGTGGTACTAGTGGGTGGTGTCCCCATGCCAGTAGGTAAATTTCAGGCATACAAGAGTACCCACAACTTAGGAAACAACAAGTTTCCTATCAAGTTGGCCATCAAAGTGGCAACGAGAAACCCTGTGTGTGACCAATGTCCTCAACACTTCCCTTTGTCTTAGTGCAGAAGACCTTTCCTGGGACTGTTATCTGACAACATCCTTAATTACAAATAGTGGCATAATTGTGGTAGGGTTAGTGAAGTTAATGTTGCATCTAGCAGCACAGGGATTTTGGATTAGCAAAAGCTTGGCATCTCATGTGAAAGATATGGGAGGAGCCAATTATGACGGGACGATTGCCACTAAAAAGCATTGCTGGGAAACCTCGCAAGCAATGCAGATAACTTCAACACTGACACATTGTTGTAGGGGCGTGCCTTGAGAAGCCCTTGGAAAAACCATAGCAATGAGAATGCCAGAAATCACTCCCAGATCATCACAATAAACAAGATTTAAATCTGGAGTCCACGTGGCCTCCAGTCCCTCCTTCTCCTCTTCATTCCTTCTGTCAACACCTCCCACGCCTGAGACCATGCCTCCAACCACCATTTTGCACTCACCTGCTGGGAATTCATCCTGGTAAAAGGCATAACAAGGTGCCCCATTGGCAGAATTGGACCACTGCAATCCAATGCAAAAACCTGCCATAGATTTGCTGGGGCAGAGTCCTTTGGAATCATCTACTTTGGAGCTCCAGAGCACCAGAACTGTGAGCAAAACAACCAATTGGAAGCAGTTTGGATAAGCTTTTGGTCTGGAAAATAATTGGGCCTTGAGACCACGAAGGCAATTCTTGGCTGATTGAAAAGACCATCCTACATCAGTGGTCGAAACAGATTAATTTTATAAACTGGCCTTAAGAACTGACAAATAGCCGGGCGGTGGTGGTGCACGCCTTTAATCCCAGCACTTGGGAGGCAGAGGCAGGTGGATCTTTGTGAGTTCGAGGTCAGCCTGGTCTACAAAGTGAGTCCAGGACAGCCAGGGCTACACAGAGAAACCCTGTCTCAAAAAAAACCAAAAAAAAAAAAAAAAGAATGTTCCAAGTTCGCCCTGCTGGCTCTTG
>CAJQZJ010032031.1:5883570-5905299 GCA_907164525.1 Lophiomys imhausi | reverse complement strand
TATATATATATATATATATATATATATATATATATATATATATATAATGGCCAAACAACTGTTCCACGTTCTCCCTCTGAGCCTGTGGATGGAGAGGATCTGTGGTAACAGACATCCAAAACCCAGAGGAGCCCCTGAAATGAAACCCAATACTGTCAACATGAGGCAACACAGATCTGACCTCAGAGCCATACCTCAGAGTTTTGCACTTATGCACCACAGCACAGGCCACTGCAGCTCCTTCACTCCCCTCCTACCCTTCTTTATGTCCAGTCCACTGAGGTGGCTGAGGATAGACCAAAGGAGATGTCCTTTAGACCTGTCTGTCCTTTGGAGATGGGGATAAATGCCCTGAAAGAACAAGCACGTAGAGCCTGAGGCCTGTGGGCTGAAGGACAGCCCTGTACCTTATTCTGAAGTTTCCCTATGGCCAACAATGTTGAACCATTGCTCATATGTTATTCCCACACAGAATCCAAGGAAACAAATGACAGCAAATGCTGGTGAACATTTGCACAGATGGGATCATTTATATGCTGCTGGTAGCAATGCAAATTAGTCCACCCACTGTGGAAATCAATACTGAGTTTCCTCAGACAGCTTCCTATAGGACCTGGCAGATCAGGAGACCAGCTCTCCATGTGAACCTACAACACACAGGCCGTGGGAATGTGCCAAGCTCCCCAGGAGGACATTTAGACCTATTGGGACAGGTAGAGGGCTGGGACGCTGCAGAGAAACTCATGCATTGGTTAGTTTGAGTTCTTTAGGCTAACAGCTGCTTGTTGAAGGATTGCAACATTTGATAGGTATGGTGTTGCATGTCATTTATTCTCTTGTATTTAAAGGTGTTGGTGGCCCTTCAGACCCTGGCCACCCTTCTCCTGCACCTGATAAAAGCACTTACTGAAATTGTCCCAAATGCTGAATTCCAGTAGGCATAAAGGTTAGTCAACTAACCGCTCCAGAACCAGTTGCTCCCCCACTGCACTCCAATGACTCAGTGCCTACCACCCCATCACCACTAATGGTCAATGTGACAAGTTTCCACTGTCACTTTCTTTGCCTTATTCTCCTTATGCACATACTCCATACTCACCACCACCACCATAAAACTCACCATCATGACCTGGTCTGCTGCTGTCTCCATCCCCACTCAGAGGCAGTCATTCTGTGTCCCTCTCCTAATAAATCTCTTGACTAACTGGCATGCCTACTAGCATTCGGGATCAGGGACATTTTCCACCAGTGCTGTGATCAGGAGCAGGAGAAGGGGCTTCAGAGTCTGCAAGTCACACCAATTTTGTGGTGTGAATTCTGTGGTATTGAAGGGTAAAAATTACCAAGAGAACCCCATTTTGCTACCAAAGCTACTGCCAGATAGTTACTTAGCAATGTGGCTGGAAAGTCCCTGAACCTTTGACCAATCCTGAAACTTCCCATATGCCTGGACCTTCACTTGTCAATCAGGTTAAAAGTTACCTAACCCATGTCGGGTGTGGTGGCGCACACCTTTAATCCCAGCACTTAGGAGGCAGAGGCAGGTGGATCTCTGAGTTCAAGGCCAGCCTGGTCTACAGAGTGAGTCCAGGACAGCCAGGGATACACAGAGAAACCTTGTCTTGAAAAACAAAAAGAAAAAAAAAGTTACCTAACCCCTACTGGAATTCCCCTTTTTGACTTTAAAAGGCCTGTGCACCTTCGTTCATGGTTGCCATTTTGTACAGCTAGTGACCCCTGCTTGCTGGTTGTTTCTTCAGAATAAACATTCTTTGTTTTTGCACACTATTTCTTCATCCTGATTCTTGGACCCTTGCAGTATTCCTTGGCCCCTGATCCCCAAGATACTCTTTCACTGCAAAGCTCTGTAGGCATAATTTTAAGCTATTTATTAATATCTCTAAACACCTTCCAACCAAACAACTCTAGGCACTTTAGAAGGACACTAAGCCTCAGGCATAGGTCTTTGAGGGAAACTGGTCAGCAGTCCATCAATCAGCATACACAGGGAACACAGCATTCAGTCACAGCTGCAGTGGTCACCTGGCTCTGGCACTGTAATGGCCGCCACCTCATTTCTGCTTGGGGTCAAGGCCTCCTCCATCTGCCCAACACTGTCAAAGCTAAATGGAGCAGGTGTCACACTCCCACTTGCTTCTGCAGTCTCTTCAGGCCATCAGGCTTTTCCGAACCTCCTCTGGGCAGGTCTTGCACCACAGCCTCTTTTGCCCACCTGAGCTTGTCATCTCGGGGCTGGTGCTGTACTCATGCAGCCTAGGGGCTGGCTGTTGCCGTCTCTCACTTGAGGCTGCGGTCTCTTCAGTGTCAGTTGGCCTAGGTACAGGCCGTTGGTACACCTCCACTTGGGGTCGACCCTTTTCCATCTGCACAGCCTTGAAGCAAGGAGTTGCCACCCTCTCACTTGGCACCATGGTCTCTGCCGGGTCTCCAGCTTTGGCAGCCATATCCTTGGGCAGGGCGCTGTCTCGGGTCTTCCAAAGTGAAGCAATGATGATCATCAATACAAAGCAATGCCATGCAAAAAGCCCCCTTGAGTTTTCTGGGCCTTCCTTTTTATATGAGCTCTCTAATTGTGCATCAGGGTGTCTTCGAATTGACTAACCGTACACCCTCCTCCTGAGGTACACTTGTTGACCAGGATCACGGGCTCTCAAGTGTTCTCCACAGGTGCAAGCTGATCTGCATGCCCCTTGTAAGAGTCTGTTTTTCGGAAGCCTTTACATATTCATTCAGCATAACTGTGTTTCCAAAGAAATCCAAACCTCCACTATATATTACTGCATTTTGTTAAAAAACAAAATAAGTTTTTCTAACATTAATAATGTATCTACAATAAGAATAATTATAAAAATTACATACACAATGTGAATGAACTGCTTATGTACAATACATAAACAAAATAACTTTAAATTTCTATTAATATACATTAAAACAGAATTAAACAAAATAACTTTAAATTTCTATCAATATTGTAGCTAGTAGTATTTACATCTTTTTACAATCAAAATACATTAAAACAAGATTTAAACAAATTAACATTAAATTTCTATCAATATAAACAAAATAACTTTAAATTTAAAGCAATATTTTTAAATAAAATAATAGAGAAAGAAAGAGATTCCTGAATCCAACCCTTATTTTATTTTTTTCCCTCACCATTACTGAATGACAACAAACAATCATAACACATAACATACCACACAACAAAAAACTTCCATCCCACCTCTTGGGAATGGAGGTATAAAATATTTTGAGTATCCTACCAAAAAAAAAATTGAGATATTGGTCAATTCCTGGGAAAGTTAGCTATAACTTTTGTTGTCCAGTCTCTGTGTGATTGAGCAGTTTGGGCTAGCCCTTTTGAAATTGATTTGCATGCAAATTTTTGAGAAAAATAGTGACTGAGGCAGTCTGTTAGGCTGAATCACCTGGCCTACTTGCTGTGTCTTTATTGTCATTCAGTGTTTTGCTCTGAAAATAATTTTCTGCTTTAAGTTTGAGCAGATGACAGGTGTCTACCAACTTTATAAGTCCATTTGAAGTGTAATCTCCAACCATGCTAGATGAAAAATGGAATATCATGAGCACCAGATAGTTAATAAGAAACACTTTCTATGTGAAGACATTCATGTCTCAGCTAATAGGAGGTTTGCCCTGGTCAGATCTAATCTTTATAAGTTTTGTTGGTAACCATAGTTTTTCATTTCCTGTAGATACATAAGCATAACCACGCCCTCATTTTAAAACTATTGCAGGTTTCCATTCTAATGTCAATACATCCTTATAGTATATTGGTTGATTTAGTTCCTCAGTTTTTTCTATAATCCAGTGTCTCTCAGCTGCTATGGTTCCTTTTTCACCAACATTTAAAAAATTCAATGTTACCTACCCCTAGAGGCATTGCAGATGTGACTGCTGTGTCACATGTGCATCAGTAGGTGGCAGAGAGAAAAGAGTCTACATCTACATTCAGTGTTCTGACCTATGAACATCTGAATGAATAGTAGCCTAACATTCCTGGGGTCAGGGGAAGCAAGCCAGATACCAATACCACTCTGGCACCATGGGGCCCGGAAGGTGAGTTAGCCTGTGTCAACCACCAGTCCAACACCAAGCAAACATCAGATGGGTTCCCAGGCCAAGAAGCAAGCCAGAGACTGGGGAGCTCTGCCTGGCCCTGGATGAGGGGTTGTGGGTGAACCAGCCCCAAGAGTGTGAGTGTGGGAGAGCCAGCCCTGCCTTTTGTCTGCTTGGTGGTGGTGTTTGCAAGGGAGAGATCCCTTCCCTTTGGCCCTCACTGTAACAGAAATTTTTTATTTATCACACATATATTTATTAATACTTAACAATTACCTATAAAGTTCCTAAATCCTAAAGCCCAAACCCTAATTCTAAAATCTATAATATAACTAGGAATATCTTAATACCTAAAACACTCTAATACTTGTAAAAAACAAGCACTTAACACTAGTTTAAGTTTCGTAAAAGGATATTAATATTTATATTCTTGGCATAGATCCATATGGGTGCCTGGTTTCCAACAAGTCTTTCAATCTTAAAGTCTGTGAGTCTTATTCATCAGTTCTTAAGGCCAGTTTATAAATTTAATCTTTTCTGACCACTGATGTAGGTCTTTTAATCAGCCAAGAATTGCCTCTGAGGTAATAGGGCCCAATTGTTTACTAGATTAACAGTTTAGCAAAATCACCTCCAACTTGCAGTTCCACTCACCATTCCGATGCTCTGGAGCTCCAAGAAAGATGCTTCCAAAGGACTCTCTGTTCCAGCGTTCTGGAGCTCCAGGGTAGATGACTCCAAAAGACTCTGCCTCTATGTTCTTTACCGGCATGGACTCCTGGCAGGTCATGGTGATGACATCAAAATGGTTGATGGACTTGTGTGTGGTCTCTTAGCTTATGTTGACAGAGGAAATGAGAAGGAGGAAGGTGGGGCTGGAGGCCTCGTGGACTCACGATTTAAATCCTTTTTCTCATGACGAACTCAGCATGATATCCAGCATTCTCATTGCCATAGTCCCTGGTGGGCTTTTTCAAAGCAGGCCCCCACAACAGTGTGTCCTGTGGTCCCTTTGCCAATGACATCATCTACAAGGCTTCTTAGCAATGCGCTTCAATAGCAAACGTCTGGCCAATTGGTTCTGCCCATATAATTTACCTGAGATACCAAGCTTCTGCTAATCCAAATTCCCTATGCTGCTAGATGCTACATTAACTTTACGAGCCCTACCACACCTCACCACCAGTGACAGACAGAAGATCTGGCCCCAATGGGGTCACAAGAACAGGAGAGCTGTCCCTACCCCTCACATTCTGCAGCTCTCAGGAGAGCAGGCTCTGCACCTTGCCTGGGCAGCACACTACAACTGACTCTGGACGTGGGGTTTTTGGGTGAGCTAGCCCTAAGGGAGTGAGTGTGGGAGAGCCAGCCCTCCCTTCTGTCTGCTTTGTGGTGTTGGTGAGGGAGAGATCCCCTTTACTCTCTTGCCGTTGTCACAGATAGCAGGTGGCAGAATTGGTCCTGATGGGGTCATGAAAGCAGGAGAGCTGGTCAAACCCTGTACATGCTGTAACACTCAGGAGAGAAGGCCTTGCAAGTGGGGGTTGCATGCCCAGAACCAGGACTTTGAGTTGGCCCACCCCATGGATGAACTGCTGGAGTGCATGAAGAGGCCAGTTCTACAGACCCAAAACTACAGGATCTCCATGACACAGGACAACAACAGCATGTTTGAGAGGAGTCCCAGTGAGGTTCCTGAAGTCGAAGCTTTGTTATCAAATATATTTATTAATGACTATTGACACTTATAAACACTTACTACCTAACAACTAGCCCTAAGAATAACTATAAATACCTGTTATCTAACAATTAACCCTATTAATAACTATAAACACCTACTATCTAATAACTCACCCTAACCTTTTAGAAGGATACAGTCTCTGGGGCAGGTCCTCAGTCGTCAGGAACACCTCAGGAGTAGATTCTTTAGGGCACTTGGTCAACAGTCTTCCCTCAGGAACACCTCAGACTTAGGTCCTTTAGAGTAATTGGCTATTGCATTACTATGGCAGCTTCACTTTAAATAAGGCTTGAGGCTTTCTTCTCTCTGGATGCCTCAGCTGTCCATAGGCCAACTTGGTCAATTTGTATTAGCCACTCAGCTGCTTTGCCAAAGTTGTCTGGGTGGGGCCAGTCAGTTGCTGTTCAATTCAGACCTCTGTGTGAGCTGGTTGAACCTCTCCGGGTAAATGCTGTGCCAGGGGGCTTAGTCCTTGGCTTTTTGCTGCCTTGCTGAGGCCTTCTCTACTTGCCAGCTTCTTTCTGCCTCAGGGAGAGCTGACTACAATGTTTTCTGCATTTTGTTTTTCAGTTTGAGATCTGCTTTTAAGTCCACCTGCATTGTTTCCACCAGATGATACAAGCCACTTTAAGGCTCATCTTCTCTAGCATGGAAATACTTGGGCTCTATTGGACATTTGTGAATCTCCTGTCTGCCATACAGCATAAGGTGTGGACAACGCCCCATGGAGGCTAACAATCAGCTGGAAGGTTAAACAAGATCCTTGCTCCAATGTGGTCAGGCTGGTGAGAATTGTTTCCTCCCTGGGTTCTTGTAAGCCCTCAGGCCTATAAACAACATAAACTCTGGCTACAGGGGAAGTCATGTAGACAGGCCTCTTATCTTTCCCCATGCATCAGAATTTAAAGGAAGCCCACACAGTTAAAAGGGGAGCACAGGCTGGGGGGAAGGGGGAAGTATGAGAATGGACAGAACGATCGGAACAGACCATGACACATCTCAAAAGCACTTGAATATAGATCTTAGAGAATCATGAACTTTGAAAAGTTTTGTTCTTTTTGTTTTTGTTTTTGGGGTTTTTTGTTGTTGTTGTTTTTTGTTGGGTTTTTTGTTTTTTTGGTTTTTCGAGACAGGGTTTCTCTGTGTAACCCTGGCTGTCCTGGACTCACTTTGTAGACCAGGCTGGCCTTGAACTCACAGAGATCCACCTGCCTATGCCTCCCTCTGCCTCCCAAGTGCTGGGATTAAAGGCGTGCGCCACCAGGCCAGGAAGTAAAGTATGTTTTAATAAAGGTTTACAAACTAGTGGCCTCAGGCAGGTCATGATTCTGCTTGAAGGAATTTTAGCTGTTAGATAAGCTGAGCCTCTAACCCAGGCAAAAAAAGGAATGGTTTTGACTGTAGACACAGCAGCCCGGCCCTGACCAGCCTTTTCAAAGTCAACCTCTTCACCGCCTACCCACTAGAGCACTCTCTAGCATGGAACTCATCCCACAGAACTCTGCAGGGCTCTCTCACCCACAGTGGGGCGACCAGCCCCACCACCCCACCACCCCACCACCTGCAGGACCCCACCGACACCTGGAGGGTGACCACCCCCTCCTCAACACTGAAGGCCGGCCGACCCCCTTCTTCTCTTTTTTTATTCAAAATGGTAGGGCTCTGCCCACTTTAAATAGGGTCTTTCCTGGTTTCATCTGGCTTCAGCCCAATCTGGACTCTGTCTCCTTCATCCACTATTAGCAGCTGAAAATAATGCCAAGCCATAAACCCCTTTTAAAAAATTCACATGTTGCCATGCCTGGTGCCCATGGGTGCCAGGCTTCATGCCCCCTTTTAAGTGACTGTCTTAGATGTTCCTAACTTCACTAAAGCCAACTCTCACTACAGGCTCCAGCGTTGACAAAGAACCGGAAGCCAGAGGCCTCCTACCAGACAGAAGAGTCATTATAATGAATATTTGAAAGCAAAAACGTGTGGACAAAAGGAAATATTGTGGGACACACTGAGACACACTACAGCTTCCACAATGAGTTGTTCTTTTTTTAATGTGGGGGGAGGTTACAAGGGTGGAAGATGGGTCTGAGGGGAAGTGGGAGAGGAGAGGGAACAGAATGTATGATGTAAAATTCACAAAATAAAACAATAAAAAGAAAAAAATTTAAAAAAGAATACTAAAAAAGAAACTCAGTGTTAGCAAAGTATTATGCAATCTATCCTTGGGATTCTTTATCCCCTTTTTTGTTTAATAAGCATCTCTTTTAAGATATGATTAGCTCTTTCTAAAATTGTCCTGTAGGATTGTGTGGCATACCAGTAATATTCTTTATATTATAATATGCAAGAATTACTTCATTGACCCGACCTGCGGGTCCTAGTAATTTGTGGGGGCGAGGAGGACCGCAACCTGAAAAAAGAATGGGCGAGAGAGGGAAAGGACTCAAGGAAGCAATTGCTTGTCAAGAGCCGTGTATTTGAGCGCAAAGCACCTTTTTATAATATGCTTTACAAGGGGAGGAGGTGAGAGGGGCCAGGTGGTGGGAAAGTACAGAATCTTCTTGGCCTTCTTGTGTGGTCTACCTATTTTCCTCAGAAGACACGGTACACTGCTTTGAATCCATCTGTAACTGCCAACCCATTTTTCTTCAGAAGACACGGTACACTGCTTTGAATCAATCTGTAACTGCCAACCCAGAACTTTGCAGTTGCCAGGCAGTATGTAGCTGCAGGGGACGTTGTGCAGGTGGGGAGAGGTAGGGGGTGAGTGTGAGAGGCGAGGGTCTTGGCTTTTGACATCTCCCCCTTCTCTGTTTAGATGGAGAGGGCGTCTTGTGATCAATCCCAACTACGTGAATTTAGAATTTTGGAGGTCTAATCATGGGAGATCTCGGACAAGTTCACAACCCCAAGACATTGGTGTGAGGCGAGTCACGCCGATGGCCGAAGGCTTTAGGCTGATGGTGATAGGCAACATCAAGGGACCCTGAGGTGGGTGAAAGGAGGGTGAGGGCCCTGTCTTAGGCTATGTAGGCTGCACCCACTCCCAGCACCACGCACTCCTTTTCGGCTGCATTGGGTGGGCCCCTGGGAAGTGGACCTACAATAATCCCGACATCGGGCTAACTCACAGCCGTCCTAATCCCTTTGTGAATGCCCAGGTTATCAGCCGTTTGTCAGCTTGGGGTGTAATATTGTCATAAAGGAAGACTTCCTGATATAGAGGGCCATATCAAAGGCAGGTTTTAGTTTAGGAAAAAGGCCAATTTTTTGTTGGGGTGATCAAGAGGCCAGGCTCCCTAGCGAGAGAAGCGAGGGCAGAGCCAGGCATACCATGAACCCTTCTTGAGGGTGTGGAAGTCTAAGGGTTGGCTGTAGGGGGAGGTGGGGGGCTGGCAGCTGTGCCAGTCTCTGGCAGAATCACTTCAGGATCTTCTTTAGTCTTTAGTTGATGGTAATGAATTTCAACCGGCTTCTTGATGGCAGAATCAACCTGGTTCTTAACAAAACTTGTGAGACGGTTAAAAGCCCAAGGGCCAAACGAGAGAAGCAAGAAAATGCCAACAAGGGGTCCTAGTAAACTAGGCAACAGGGTGGTGAGCCAAGGAGAGGTAGAGAACCAATTTTGATACCATGACTCTTGTTGTTCTCTGGCTCTTTTTCTTTCTTCTAAACTCTTTTTGACCTTGTCCAGACTATTTTGAACAAGGCCTGTCTTATCGGAGTAAAAGCAACATTCTTCTCTGAGGGCCACGCAGAGACCCCCTTCCTTAAGGAAGACAAGGTCAAGTCCTCTCCTGTTCTGTAACACTACCTCAGAAAGAGAAGCCACAGAATCCTTAAGGTCTTGTATTCCTTCCCTCAAATTATTTAAGTCTTTGTCAATGAGGGATTGGAGATGAGCATAGTGATTATTGGAAGTCACCAAGGAAGCTATACCTGTGCCTGCTCCGATAAAACTGATTCCTAGTACAACAGACAAGGTGAGGGCAGTCAGGGGTTCTCTCTTGGTTCTCAGAGAGGGTCCTCGATCTATGAAGGTGAGGAAGGATTCTGGGTCATGAATGAGAAAATGTGGGAGAATGGTAACAACTACACAGTAATCTCTGGAAGATAAAAAGGTGGGAATATGTATATGAGGGGTCAAGCCAGAAGCACAAGCGAAATATGTACCGTTGGGTGCCAGGGTGAATTGAAAGGTGCCATTAAGGATCAGTGTCTGATTGCACACCGGAATCAAGTCCTTAGGAGGGAGCATGGAGGGTCCTAGGATGTGGAGAGCCACAACCCTAAGATGGCGCCTGGCTTAATGCCAGAAAGCTCAAGCTTAGCTGTAAACATGCCTTAGTTGGTAGCAGCTGCCTAGCCCGGTGTGCTTCCTCCTTTTGTGAGCCTATCTTGGATCGCTAGGTGGCATGATCTGATTGGGTTTGAGTAGGCATATAAGGGCTTGGAGGAGGAGGAGAAGGAGACACAAGCAGAGACACAAGCAGAGAAGCAGATGTACAAGGTTCCTGAATAAACTGCTTGAAGAAGAATCGTGGTTGTGTCTTTCCTGCTGGTCAGGGGGACGTGACACTAGGAGGCAGAGGCCTATTTCTGAAATGGAGCTAAGGGTAAGACCTCCTTCAGGTGAAGAACTCCCAAGGAGTCTGTTACTATCATTGGTAAAGGTGGGAGGGGAGAGGATAGCTATTCCCTCGTAGAAGGGAGGAGTAGGTGAAAAGCAAATCCAGCATTCTTTATAATTAGGATTGCTGGTGTTATGGATAGCCTCAAGAGAAGCATTTACCAAGGAGACAATGAGGTCAGCAGAACTAAGAGGGCCCTTAGGAACAGTGGGCTGAAACATGGTGGTCAAAAGTATCAAGGGAGAGGATGAGGGCAAGGCACCAGGGGCGGCGACCGTGGGTTTGGAGGCTTTGGGGGCTGGATTGAGAGGCTTTGAAGGTTGTTGTAAAACAGGATTGGGACCTACAGTGGCAATATTTTTATTGGGGATGGTCTTAAGAAGCTTTATTGTAAAGGTGAGCCCTGGGTCTGAGCAGCCAAGTGATTAACTAGTGCACTCTCTCAGACGCAAGCCCCATGTGAATCCTTTGGTCGTCCAATCCTTTGTCTTCCCCTTCTCAGTAAAGGAAATGAGGAGGGGGGAACACCAATTATTTTGACATTGGGATTTTATAGGGTCGGCCGTGGCTGTACTTAATTTTTTTGTAAATACTTGGGAAGAAATTTTCTCCGTAGGGTAATATAATCCCAGGAGGAGCTGGGCTTCCAATATGCATCTCCCGTGGTCTCACAGCCCCAGGATATGCAGTAAAAGTCAGAAACATAGCCGCACCTGTAGTTCTGGGAACGATCTCTGGGAGTGGGGCTAGGGCATACATAAAGGCCAGACGCATCGTCGGCCAAAGAGGCTCTTTTAATATAAGAATTACAGCCAGCTAGGTGGCCATCATAATTGGGGTCTGCAGTATCAACTGGCTTATCCTGGGGCCAAAAATGAGAGGGGGTTCCCCAGTCGGCGCTGGCTCCCAGGGCAAGGGCACAAAGGTCTACCTCTAGAGAGGGCCATGAAGGCTGGGCTCCAAGCGAGGAGCTGGAATTAACAACGTCTTCTGCTTGGTTGATTATGACTCAGTTGACCACATTTGAGACAGGCGGACCCGGTGACCCCACCACTAGTGGCTGCTCCCATAGCCAGATGGATGGCTTGTGAGACCTTTTGGGCAAAGGGATCTACATCTCTGCAGATACGAATCATTTCATCCAAGTCTTTATCTTTATATTTTCCTCGAAGGTCAGCCCTACGGGCAGAATTAGCATTTTCATAAGCAAGCTGTTGGAGAAGTTTATTTTCTCCCTGGCCAGGTCCCAAGGACCTCTCAGCTGCCTCTAGGAGGCGAGCAACAAAATCTGAAAACTCTTCTTTATTGCCTTGAGTAATCTTACTCAAGGGAGAAAGAACAGAGCCTTTCATGGGAATGGCTCTCCAGGCGCTCATGGCTGCCGAAGAGGACTGAGCCAAGAGACCCAGAGAAAATTTTTTTTGTATTTGGTTAGAGGCATATTTTCCTCGACCTAGGAGTTTATCAAGCGTCCATTTGTTGGAGGGCGAGCATGTGCTCGAGAGATTGGCTTGTGCCTGAGACCTGCAGCGGTCGGCCCAGTCAGCCTGCCAAGAAAGGAACTGTCCCCGAGTCAGGACTGACTGGGCGACAGTGAGCCATTCATTGGGAGTTAAATATCCGCCTCCACCGAGACTCTCAAGGAGGGAGAGAGTGAAGGGGGCATTGGGGCCATAATTTCTAATGGCCGAATTTAACTTTTCAAGATGTTTAAAACGGAGTTTTTTAAAGACTGTGGGGTTACTTGTATCTTCGTTATCACTTTCATTGTCAATTTCTGAATTGGGCTCATCCTCAGAGGAATCAGCCTCAGTCTCGGGCCGGGGACGAGTTGTTCCAGAGGGCTTGTGAGAAGGACGAGAAGAGGAAGCAGGCACAAGGCGGGAGGGGGGGTGCGACAGGCATGGAGGAGGGGGGACACCGAACACCAGACCAAGCGGCTGGGGGAGGCGGTGGAGTCTGTCGGGACTCGGAATCAGAAGCTGCGGGTGCCTGTGAGGGAGGGACCTGTGACCAGGTGACCTGAAAGGCTAGGTGGAGGGAATCTTGAGGAGGGGCAGAGGAAGAACAAAGGACCGAGAGACGTGAAACTTGTTTTCGGAGGCGAAGGATATCCGTCAGTTCACGAACCTGAGAAGCAAGGCAGTCTCACATATCGGAAAGAGAGTTAGGCAAGGTGATAGGGAAGGTTGGAAAGACAGAAGGCGCGGTGAGAGGAGGCCAGTCAGGATTGTGATAGCTGGCGGCTTCATCCTCAAGGGAGGCGGCATCACTGGGGTCCAAAGTCTCTGGGTCGGGGAGAGCGGCCAGAACTGTCGGCTGAGAGGGTGGCAGAGGAGAAGAAGAATGTTGTTTAATAGGAAGGCAGGGAGGGCAGAGGGAAGCAGATTTTTGAAGGACAGGGATGCAAAGGTGAGTGGAGGAGGGAGTCCGCGGGTTGGAGACAGCTGGAGAATCAAAAGGAGGAGGCTGAGAGAAGGCAAATCTGGATAAAGGCGAGGCAGATCAGAAGGAGGGGAGTCCTGTTCAGGGGGGATGTCTATAAGAGTGAAAGGAACGGAGGCCTGAGACAGAGACCGAGAGGCTTGACAAGATGGGCAGGTAGAACTAGGCCGAGTCTGTGACAAACAGTACTCAGCAACAGACAAAAGCTGTCATTTGTCTATATCTTTGTCTGCATCTTCAATAATGTCCCTAATAATACCCCAGAAAGAGAAAATTGTCGCAGGAAGAGGAGTATTGTCTTCATTTTTAATTATTTCATTTAATTCACGACCTACCTTTTGCCACTTTTTGGGATGGATGGTAGGACCATCTATTATAAACCACGGACAGTTTTTATCAATAAACACAAAGAAATTTATAAGAAGCTTCTTTTAAACCCTTATTCCTCTCTCTCTCTGAGTGTATGTTTGAGGTCCTTAATGAAGGAAGCCTCCTTAGACAGAGAATGGCCCATTCCTATGGGACGGAAATGAAAAATAGACTCACTCGAGGACGACAGGTCGCGGGTGACGATCGCTGTCTTGCTCAATCTTAATGTCATGTACACGCTTCATCGAGGGTCCGTCCGGAGGGGTCCGTGCCTCGAGCCCCACGTTGGGCGCTACCTGACCCGACCCACGGGTCCTAGTAATTTGTGGGGGCGAGGAGGACCGCAACCTGAAAAAAGAACGGGCGAGAGAGGGAAAGGACTCAAGGAAGCAATTGCTTGTCAAGAGCCGTGTATTTGAGCGCAAAGCACCTTTTTATAATATGCTTTACAAGGGGAGGAGGTGAGAGGGGCCAGGTGGTGGGAAAGTACAGAATCTTCTTGGCCCGTGCCCTGGAACATTGTGTGGTCTACCTATTTTCCTCAGAAGACACGATACACTGCTTTGAATCAATCTGTAACTGCCAACCTGGAACTTTGCAGTTACCAGGCAGTATGAAGCTGCAGGGGACATTGTGCAGGTGGTGAGAGGTAGGGGGTGAGGGTGAGAGGCGAGGGTCTTGCCTTCTGACACTTCATTTTATTGAATATGTAGGCAGGAGCATTATCAGTCTTAATTTGTGCAGGTATTCCATAAATGCCATTATTTCCAATACATGTGTAATAACACAATCAACTTTTCAGAACTTAAAGCAGTTGCCCATTGAAACCCTGAGTATGTATCAATGGTATGATGTACATACTTTTGTTTTCCAAATTCTGCTAAATGAAACATATCCATTTGCCAGATTTCATTCTTTTTAATACTCCTATGGTTACTTCCAGCAGGTAACAGAGTTTGGTTATAAAGAGAACATGTAGGACATTTTTAATTTTTTTTTGGCTTTTTGCCAAGTGATAGAGAATTTCTTTTCCTTTAAACCTGAGCTGTTAATGTGATGTTTCTCATGAAATTTTGAGGCTTCTAATACGTTTCCCATTAGTAATTGGTCAATCTCATTTCCTTGTGCCAACAGATCTGGCAAACCTGTATGAGACCAAATATGAGTAATATATAATGGATTGTTTCTACTTCTGATGGCATGTTGCAATTGTATAAATAATGAAGTTAATTTTCAGTTATCAGGAATAAATTCAAATGTCCTCTCAACGACCATGTCTGCACAAGGTTAGGGCTGAAGAAACATCTGATCTTCCAGGAGAAACAAGAAGAGCATGGAAGCAGTATATTCTACGAAAGTCATGAAGTGAGGAACAGAGCCTTTCTCAGAGACACAATGTCTGCTTCCTCTCTCTCACTATCAAAAAAATGCCAGGGCCAGTGAGACACCTCAGTGGACAAAGGAGCTTGCTATCAAGCCTGATGACCTGAGTTTGATCCTGAAAGACCCGGGGGAGGGAAGTCCCTCTCCCAACTCCCCACACTTGGGATATCACAGCCACCGAAAAACTGGCAAGAGACCTTCTTGATGCAATCTCAAGAGGTTTATTGGGGGGGGGGGAGAACCAGTGCACTGAAGACGCCACTCATATCCCACGAAGGGGTAGAGGAGCTACGACCACAATTTGGGGGAGAGTAAGGTATTTAAACCACAATCCAAGGGGGTGAGGGGAAATACAGGAGGAATGTACCAGCCCATTGTTTACCACATCCGAAGGGGGTGAGGGGAAATGCAGGTGGAATGTACCAGCCCATTAGTTAGTCGGCAGGAAACATCCTATACTTGTTTTCCTCAGGAATGAATTTAATCTTACTTTACTATCGGCTTTGTGGTTAGCTAGTTCCTGGAGCATGGCTGGCCTGACTCCACTGCCTGCCACAGGGGTCTCTAAAATTTTTATTCCTCTCAATCCCAGTGTAAGGCTGTAAAAAAATGATAAAATAATTAATACCACTACCCCTCCCTAGGAAGGCCTTCTCTTCCGTTCATGAGAACCTGACCTCATGACCCCTGGGGACATTCCACAGAACTCAGTCCCCTGGACTACCTAACCAAAGACAATGGTCACACCCTGGCAAGCTAAAGGTTAAATTTACATAGCTGACTGGAATGTTCCCCTTCCCCTATCCCCACCTGCGGTTATCACCTAACTAAAAGTTAACTACATTGTTTCCTTTATTTTTTTTTTTTTTGGTTTTTCGAGACAGGGTCTCTCTGTATCCTTGGCTGTCCTGGACTTACTTTGTAGACCAGGCTGGCCTCGAACTCACAGTGATCCGCCTGCCTCTGCCTCCCAAGTGCTGGGATTAAAGGCGTGCGCCACCACCGCCCGGCTTCATTGTTTCCTTTATGTACCCACCTGTTTGTGGCTTTTGTGCTTAAAAACTGCCTGAAAACTGTTATTCAAGTTCATTCCTTCCTGAAGGCAGTCGAATCCGGTGAGATAAAAATCCTCTTGCATTTTGCAACAAACCTCAGTCACTGGTGGTCTCTGGGTGTCAGGACCTCGGGGGACCCCCAGGGTTTAAGACCAGCATCCACATAGTGGGAGAAGAGAACCAGCTCCCACATGTTGTCCTCTGATCTTCATACCTGTGCATGTGTAGAGCTCCCCCCCCCCTCTCTCTCTCTCTCTCTCTCTCTCTCTCTCTCTCTCTCTCTCTCACCTCTCGTGCACGCACGTGCGCGCGCACACACATACACACACACACACACATACACACACACACACACACACACGCACACACACAATGAATGAATGTTTAAAAGATGTTTTAAAGGAAAGAAATACCTTATGCAAAATGTTTCTGCTACAATTCCTCCACACCTTTCCTACTCTCTCTTTTTCACCATCCTAGAAACTGGTTTAGTCACCCCTCTTCCTTTACTTCCTCATTGTTCCTTCTTTATTTCTATGCCTCTGTTGTGGCCCAGAATATTCTTACTCATATTTCTTTAAAAAAAAAAATGTGCCTCTTCAAGAGGGAGGGTACGTGCATGTAACTGTAGGTGCTCTCAGAGGCCAGAAGAGGGTGTCATATCCCCTGGAGCTGGAGTTAGAGGTGGTTGTGAGGTGCCCATTGTGGGCCCTGGATTTGGACTGCAGTCCTGTACAAGAGCAAGTACTCTTAACTCTCTTAACTGCTGAGCCACTGTGGGAACCTGGGAAACTGAGGCTTATGAAAAATGCCTCATGGCTGGGAAAATGAAAGTAACTTGTGGGAGATATCTAAGATGGCGCCGGCTGGAAGATGCCGAGGAGGAGTTGAAGCCCCATCGTGGGTAGAGCTGATTGGGTGAGCAAGACAATGCACGATTATCATGTTACCAGGCTTGTGCCATGTGATGTAATAGGATGACCTTTAATGTGATTGTCCCACGTAGCCTCATGTGGAAACACCCATTTGGTTCTGTACATAAGCTAGGGGACTCAATAGTAAAAACGTATAATGCTAGACATTACTCCTGCTGTGTCTGTTTCTCTTAGGAGTAAAGGCTGGAGAGATGGGCGGGCAGCACACTCACCTTTTTCCTGGGACCCCCTTATGTGGTGATTCCCCTATAGGGGCCCTGCAGCAAGCCACTTCTCCAGCCTCTCTCCTAACCACTGTTCTTGCTTCCAGATTTGTTAAAGACACTAGAATGGATGGAAGTGTCACCTAAGAAAAGGGCCACATCCTTCTAAACAGAGGACAAGAGAATCCTCCATCCCAAAGGATATAAACACCAAAAATGCATTTGCAGTTTGCCCTGGGGATTAGAAAGCTTTTTCTTTTATGTTGGGGTTTGAATTAAGGTTCTGTGAGGAGATAATGAATTTGTGGTGTGGACAGAAGAACATCCATCTGATGTTGGTATTTCTCAAAAAGGGAATCTGGGATGAAAATAATGTGGGATGGAGCATAGGAAGGCCTTCCTCAACTTCTACAGAATATTTGGGTCAAGTGATGTTCCCATGCTAAGAGATCTTTGTGAAGAAAAGTAACATCGCTCTGCCTTGTATAAGCTTGAACGTGCTGGTCTGCTAACCAAGGTTCCTTGCTGAAATATAAACTTAAACTCAGCCGGGCGGAGGTGGCGCACGCCTTTAATCCCAGCACTTGGGAGGCAGAGGCAGGCGGATCTTTGTGAGTTCGAGGCCAGCCTGGTCTACAAAGCGAGTCCAGGACAGCCAGAGATATTCAGAGAAACCCTGTCTCGAAAAACCAAAAAAAAAAAAAATAAGTAAAATAAATAAACTTAAACTCTATTATCAAAGGGCATGTAATGATAAAAATGAGCCTGGTGTTGCAGTTTGCACTCTTGTATTCGTTTGCCTTGAGCGTCCTGGTTTTCTGCTTCAAGTTTTCGGCATCAGTCAGGAAAGAGGATTTGGCTGTCCTTCTACACTTTAAATCAGCTCTCGCCCATATCCTTGTAAATTAAAGCAAGTATTGCACAATCCCATCTTATAAGAAGGCACCTGAGCCTCGGGACACTTCAGTGACTTATCCAAAGTCAGACAAAGGTGAGCCTCTCAGTTTGCCTTGAAGTAAAGTCCTCTGGCATTTACCTTGGAAACTTACTTCCTTCTGCTCCACCTGCTGTGACACAAACCTGTAATCCCAGCTACTCTGGTGCCTGAGGCAAAAAGAACACAAGATCAAGGCTTGCCATGCCTGTCTCAAAATAAAAAAGACACAAAAGAATGTTAGAGATGTAACTCAGTGGTAGAGTACTTCTCCTGGCAAAAGAAGAGGAAGGGAGGCTTGGAGAAAAGAGGGAAAGAAGAAAAAAAACAAGAGATGAAAGAAGAAAGGGGTGGGAAGGAGGAGGGAGAAGAAAGAGAAAGACTGTCTGACTCTACTTTCTAAGTCCTCCCTCAGCCCTTACCCAGTCCTGCCTCCTGCCTGTCCATTCTTCTCAGGACCACAGCTGAGTCTCCACAGCTGCCTCTACCCTCCCAACTCTAGGCTGAGGATTGCACAAAATTAAGAGCTAGGGATTCTGTAACTGCAGAGGCATTACACCATCTCCTCCCAAGGTGTATTTAATAGTGTCCAGTGGTGGCGAGGAAAAGGCCAGGACGAGGCTGACTACTGACTTACTATCTTTCAGGGAATGGACACTGAGACTGCCAATCCTGGAAGTTGTACCAGTGCCCCCACAGAGTGTAGGAGACAGCACAGCAGAAACTTAAGAATCCAGAGGTGAATCAGACTCACGCTGGCAGGTGAGGGGAAATAAGGGGAAATAAATGGAAGTGTCCCTGCCACTGGGGTTCTCCATAGAACTGTCTGCTCCTTGAGCCTGGCTATTCTCACAGGTCACATGGAGGAATGCCTCATTTATAGTTTGTTTTCTGTTGCTAATAACACAATGCCACAGACTAGGTGACATTTACTTTGACTCACAGTTTGGGTGGGGATCCAAAGCTGAGGGGCCATATCTAGTGGTGGCCTTCTTGCTGACAGACTCCTGAGGTGATAAAGGGCATCACAAGGCCAGAGACAGAGGGTGTGCATGTATTGTAGTCTCTCTCCTTATAAAGCTACCAGGGGCCAGGAAGTGGAGGTGCACACCTTTAATCCCAGCACTCAGGAGGCAGAGGCAGGAGGATCTCTGATTTCAAGGCCAGCCTGTTCTATAGAGTGAGTTCAAGGACAGCCAGTGCTACACAGAGAGACTCTGTTTCAAAAAAACAAAAAGGAAGGAAGGAAGGAAGTCACCATGATTCAATCATTGCATCATCTAATCTTTATCACCTTGCAGGTCTTGAGCACCATGGCCTAGTCACTTTCCCAGGCCCAGTCTCTGTTCATATTATTTGGCTTTTTCAGCTGGCCTACTCATCATTGCCTGGCCTCCTTTTCCCAGGATTCAGAGCTTCTCTTGTGATTAAGAAAGGTCCCACCCTGATCTGACAAAAGCTCAGATGGGAATCATTATTTTCTTCATCTGAAGATTTAACGCAAAAGTTCACTTGTGATGAATGGTCCTTAAGTAGCACATGCTATGTTATTCTTTTTGGGAAGAAATGGGGATGCTTCATGGAAGAAGACTATCTCAGTCCCCAAAGCAGATGTCTCATTCTTCTAGCCTCTTGTCACATGACAGAGTGAAGACAGTTCTGTTGTGAACTTCTCCTACCTCCAAGATCCCTGTTTGGTGTCCACCTGGTTCTTTGCTACAAGCAAGTATGATTTTTTATTTTATTTTATTATGAGATAGGGTTTCTCTGTGTAGCCCTGGCTGTCCTAGAACTTGCTCTGTAGTCCAGGCTGGCCTCTAACTTAAAGTTTTGCCTGCCTCTGCCTCCTGAGTGTTGGTTTTAAAGGTATGCACCACCACCGTCTGAGCAGCAAGTATTTTTTTACATACTCCTCTGAACCTGAAAGTCTTGAGATAATAGGACAATTGTGATCATTCTTCACTTGTTCCATTTTCAGAGAACATTGAAATATAAAAACAAACTACATGCTACCTTTCCTTTTCCAAAGCTTCTTTTTTTTTAAACCCTTTATAAAAACTATCCTGTTGAATTTATAACTCTCAAACTATCCACACCCATTCCAAAAGTTATTCCTACTCCACAAGGGGTGCCTTGCTGAGTAGAGAGGCCATAAAAAATAAAGAAACTTTTGTCTTGTGCTTTGGGCCCCAAGTACCTGTCAGTCTTTCCTATTCAAGAAGCCATTTCTGCTTCCAAGTGTCAGGGGGAGCAGAGGTCCGCCGTGATACCAAGGAGGCAAAGGAATGCAACTCATACTTGCCAGTCTACCACAAAGAATTCTGTAGACAAGACAAAACTGGAACCACCGGATCAAAGGGGCATGGCCTTCCCCTTGCTCTGGTTATCACAAACAGCCTCCCAAGAAGTTCACACCTACTCCCAGTGCAGAGCAATGCTACACACTTGTGTTTAACATGCATTTCTTCACCAGTAAAGCTGAGTAGTTTCCAATATTCATTTCTGTACAGTTTCTCTTAATATCACAGTAATCATTTTCCAACAACTTGTGAAGGCTAAAGCCAAATTTCCTTTTCTTTTTTAAAGATTTATTTTAGTTTAATTATGTGGGAGGAGGCAATGTGTACACATGACCTATAGATGCCCAGGGAGGTGAGAGACATTGGACCCCTGGAACATGGAGTTACAAGAAGTTGTAAGCTGGCTTATGTGAGTGCTCAGAACTGACCACCCTTAAGCAAAATCTCTCAGGCTCAAACCTGTAGGTACAAGAAAGCCTTGGTAGAACGGAATCAGTGTCCTGCACAAGAGCAATGCCTTATCTTGGCTTTCTATTGCTATAAAGACAATAACCAAAAGCAACTTGGGGAGGAGAGGGTTTATTTCACCTATGAGTTGCCAGTCCATCGTGGAGGGAAGTTAAGGCAGGAACCTGAAGGTGGGAACTGAAGCAGAGTTCTCCACTGTTTAAGAGTGGCACCAACCCTTCCATATCAGTCATTAGTCATGAAATACCCCCCCATTCTTGGCACTCTAAAGGGGGGCATTTTTTTCAGCTGAGGTTTCCCTCTTCTAAAATGATCCTAGTTTGTGTGAAGTTGATAAAAACAAAAACAAATGGGCTGGAGAGATGGCTCAGAGGTTAAGAGCACTGGCTGTTCTTCCAAAGGACCCAGGTTCAAATCCCAGAACCATATAGCAGTTCACAGCTGTCTATAATAGCCGGGCGTGGTAGCACATGCCTTTAATCCCAGCACTTGGGAGGCAGGGGCAGGTGGATCTCTGTGAGCTCAAGGCCAACCTGGTCTACAGAGTGAGTCCAGGACAGCCAAGGATACACAGAGAAATCCTGTCTTGAAAAAACAAAAACAAAAAACCCTTAGCATAGGCAGTACATAACCTGTGTCTGCTGTGGCACTAGACACTCAGACTCTCCACAGAAGACTTCGTTTTCCTGATAGGAGGACTCCATCATTAAAGTGCCTTTAGGGCTGGAGAAATGCTCAGCCATTAACAGTTAGGTTCATGACCTTTAATTCCAGCACTTGGAACTCTGGAGGCAGAAGCATTCATACCTCTGTAAGTTACAGCACATCCAGGACTACAAAAAGAGACCTTGTCACAAAACTAAAAAAGAACAAGAAGAAAAGAACTGTGAACTTCTCTGAGCTCTCCCAGGTCTGTCTGATGGACTTTGTGTGTAGTTTCTCAGACTGGGTAGAGGCCTTTTCTACTTGCAAAGAGAAGGCACAGGGAGTGTCCTGACTTCTCTTCAAGGAAATAATTCTCTGATTTGGCATCCTAGTCACCATGGGATGCATTCAGGCTGGTGGGGGGGTGGGGGGTTGCAACTGGTGGCAAAGAGATTTAAGAGCACATGAAATATGCACCTGATATAGCACAGCATATCATCCCCAGAGAGCACATGAAATATGCAC
>CAJQZJ010032031.1:5871075-5883560 GCA_907164525.1 Lophiomys imhausi | reverse complement strand
CACATGAAATATGCGCATGATATAGCACAGCATATCATCCCCAGAGATCTGGGAATCTGGGTGTCTTAGTTAGGTTTCTCTGTTGCTGTGATAAATGGCAGACCAAAAGCAACTTGGAAAAGGAAAAGGCTTAGTTAGCTTATATATCATAATCACAGTTCATCACTGAGGGAAGTGGTGGCAGGAACCCTGTGCTGTTTGAGGAGGAGGAGTTTTGTTTGTTTGTCTCCTGTTCTTTTCCTCCATCAATCAAGTAGCAGGCTCTGTTTCCTTAAAGAAGATTTCAGGATAGAAAGAATTTGCCTGCAGGGAAATTTCTTTACTAGTGTTCTGGCTTACAAAAAGATCTATATGCCCCCAAAGTGGCATGAAAACCTAGAACAGCAGGCATCTCTGCAGTAGCCAGGGTTACCAGAACTCTGAAGAATGGAACCACTTTCATCTTGTGGCATGGGTGGGTGCAGCAGCAAAAGTCTGTGATGAGTTTTACATAAGAGAAACAAGTCAATTTTTTACATAAACATTTTTCAAAAGCAATTGATGTTCTGAAATAAAAACAAGAAAATAAATGAATTGGAAAATATATTATTTATATGATATGACTTCTCTTTTCAAATTATAACCTCCTGCCAGGTGTGGTGGGGCACGCCTTTAATCCTAGCACTTGGGAGACAGAGGTAGTCGGATCTCTGTGAGTTCGAGGTCAGCCTGGTCTACAAAGTTTATTCTGGGGCAGTCAGGGATACATAAGGAAACCCTGTCTCAACACAAAACAAAACAAAATTATAACCTCCCAACACAGAGACAGCATGTACCTGTAAATATTAGCATTCCAGAGGCAAAGACAGAAGGGTCAGAGGTCAAGGCCAGCTTAGGTTACACAGAAAGAGCCCATAAAAAGAGGAGGAGCCAGAAAGGAGAAGAGGAGGAAGAGTGTGGGAGAAGAAGAAAAATACTGAGGATAGTGGCAAAAAAGCAACAGAAGGAGGAGGAAAAAGAAGAAGTTTTAGTGGTGCACACACACCTATGATCCTAGCCCTTAAGAAAGAGGCAGGAGGATTGCCATAAGTTTGAGGTCAGCCTGATTACATAGCAAGGTCCAAGCCAGAGCCACACTGTAGGACCTTGTCTCAAAAAGTTAAAGAAAAGGAAGGGAGGGAAAAAGGGAGGAAGATGGTTTGAATAGGAATGTCCCCCCCCCACACACACACACTCATGTGTTTGAATACTTGGCCCATGGGCAGTGGCACTATTAGGAGGTGTGGCCTTGTTGGAGGAAGTGTGTCACTGTGGGGGTGGGCTTTGAGGTCTCCTATGTTCAAGGTACACCCAGTGTGGTACACAGTCTCCTTCTGTTGCCTGCAGATCAAGTTGTAGAACTCTTGGCTCCTTCTCCAGCACCATGTCTGCCTGCACACCGCCATGCTTACCACCATGATGATAATGGACTAAACCTCTGAAACTGTAAGCCAGCCTCAGTTAAGTGTTTTCTTTATAAGAGTTGTCATGGTCATTGTGACTCTTCACAGCACTAAAACCCAAACTAAGACAGGAAGGAAAAAGAAAGAGGGACTGGAGAAATGGCTCAGAGGTAAACTCTAGCCACTCAGGCCTGAGGAGAAGCTCAGTAGTGTGCTTCTGTAATCCCCAGTACTCCTACAGAGAAATGGGGGTAAAAAAGACAGAAAGATTGCACAGACACTTGCTGGCCAGCTAGTCTGGAGTACAGAGGCCAGCAGCAGAAATAGCAGGAGGGACTTTGGCTCCACAAGATGGGAGGTAAGAGCTGACTCCCAAAAGTCCTCTGATCTCCAAACACACACCACGGTACTAGCACACATACACAGCCGCACAGCCACACCATGTACACACAACAGACATACATACATATACATACCATATGCATATACATACATTATATGTACATACACACACACCATATACATACAAAAATAATAATTTTATAAAAAGTAGAGATTGCTTGAGATGCTAAGTAGTAATTGTTCCAGAGGTGATTGCTTTGGCCGCAATGGTAACACTGAAGCTGGTTAAGAAAGCAGTTGTTCTGTAGACAGACTTCTGTCCAAAAAGGACAAAACTTGGAAGCAGGTAAGTCGACAGCCTAGTTCTGCCAAGACAGGGTAGGTAAGTCCTTCATAATTCCTGCTCTACAACCAATGTCTGTCAGAGAAATGGGGCCAAATGGCTGAAGATTGATGCTGTAATGTATGGAGAGAAAATGGGAACTGTCCAGGCAGCCACTGGTATGTCATTTTTTAGTTTTGGAAGCTGCAGGCCCTGCACTCCCTATATAATCAGATATATTTATCCCTCTCAGGTCTCTGAGGTGGTTGAAGAATAGATAGCTAGAGTCTCATAGTTAAATTTTGAGTTGTTTAGGAATCAAGAGGGTGTTCTGGATCTAAGAAGATATTTTTAAAATTATGAGGCAAGTTAGTATGAAAGCTGAGTTAGATATAGAACTTTAAACTCATGGAGATGGTTAGATAGTAGAATGTTAAAGTCAGGTGCCAAATACATATGGACTGGACATTGGGAATGTATGCTAAGCCATATAACTCTTATAATCGTGGCCTATTTATTTCTGTTGTTTTGTATTGTGTTTATAGTTATAAGAAAAAGAACCATTATTTGGACTGAAAGGGAGAGCTGTTGGGGGGAAAAATAAATACCTTAAACTAAAAAAAAAAAAAAAAGGGAAGAGGATGGTGGGGCTGAGGGGGAGGAGGGTGGAAGGGTGGGACTGGAGGGGGGATTAGGGAGGGGATTGTGATTGAGATGTAACTTGAAGAAATAAAAAATAAATTATTAAAAAAAAAAGAAAGCAGTTGTTACTGGGCAGTGGTGGCGCACACCTTTAATCCCAGCACTTGGGAGGCAGAGGCAGGCGGATCTCTGTGAGTTCGAGGCCAGCCTGGTCCACAAAGCAAGTCTAGGACAGCCAGAGCTGTTATACAGAGAAACCCTGTCTCGAAAAACCAAAAAAAAAAAAAAAAAAGAAAAAGAAAAAAGAAAGCAGTTGTTTTATGCATAGATTGTACTGGTTCTTTTGGAGGTCTGTTTTGGGTTTTTTGTTTGTTTGTTGTTGTATTAGTGTGTGTATGACAAGGTTTCATGTTGACCAGACAACTGACCTGAACTCCTGATCTTCTATCCTCTACATCTCAAATGCTGGGATTACAAGTATGTATGTACTACCACGCCCACCTATTTCACCATCTCTGTTTTGTTTCTTTTATTTTTGCTTGTTTTTTTTTTTTTTTTTTGAGTCAGGGTCTTCATAGCTATATATCCCAGACTGTCCTCCAACTCCACCTCCTAAACACAGTGATTACAGGGAACACCACCTCGCTGAGTTCACTGGCTGTATCTTTGGAACCAATAAGATGTGTCATTGACTTGGATGTGGTGGGTTATGACAAAAGAGAAGTTGCAGTTGACTTTAAGATTTTCATGGGTCTCTGTGATGCCCAGAAGACACCTGATTACCTGGGTTACAATACTATAGGAAAAGGAGGAGAAATTGGTACACTCAAAATGGAACAATGTCATCGTTATTATCGTAACTAGGATTAAATAGGGATAAAGTCAGAGAATCTCTGGGGCTGGTAGAGTTAGTTCTTTAGAGGTCCACTAACTTCGATTTCTTCCTTTGTTCATTATAGGCCATTATCTGGAGACAGGTTTTCTCTTGTTTCTCTTGTCTTCCTGTTGCTGCACACCTCCAATGTTGAGCATTCCTTTACATATAAGTAAATTATTGGGTATTTTCTTTTTCCTTAAATTCAGTAGAATAGACCTGTTAGTTGTTGCCTGTCTCCAACAAAGTCTTCCAACCTTCCTCACAGATACTTTTTATTTGCTTATTTGGGTTTCGTTCTGTTTTTCTGAGACATGTTTCATGCACCCCAAACTACCCTTGCATTGCTATGCAGCAGAGAATGCAATGGTTACTATCAACTGTCAACAGAACCCAACCAGGAAGCTGGGCCTCCAGACATGTCAGTGGGGAACCACCTTGATTTTGTTAACTGATGTGGGAAACCCCATGTGAACTGTGAGATGATTCCTGGGTCAGGAGATTCTACATTGTATAAAATGAAGGCAGCCAGCTGTGCATAGGAATGCATTCGCTTCTCTCTCCTGACTGTGGACGTAACGTGATCAGAGCTTTAGGCTACTTCTGCCTTGACTTTTTCTCCATCATCTACTGCACCTTGAACTGCGAGTTAAAATAAATCCTTTCCTGCTACAGCTGCTTTTCAGCATAACTTATCACAGTAACAGGAAAAGAAACTAAGATAAATGATCTTGGAACTTCTGGTCCTTCTACTTCTGCCTCCCAAGTGCAAGATGCAGGTGCTGGGAATCAAACCTGGGACTGCGTGCATGCTGGGCAAACATTTTCCAGCTGAGTTACATCCTGGATACTTTGGGTTTTTGTTTTTTTTTTTTTGTTTTTTTTTTAAGATTTATTTACTTGCCGGGCGTGGTGGCGCATGCCTTTAATCCCAGCACTGGGGAGGCAGAGGCAGGCGGATCTCTGTGAGTTCAAGGCCAGCCTGTTCTACAAAGTAAGTCCAGGACAGCCAGGGCTACACAGAGAAACCCTGTCTCGAAAAAAAACAAAAAAAAAAAGATTTATTTACTTATTTTATGTGTTTAATTTCTCTGTTTTCATACACACCAGAAGAGGGAATCAGATTCCATTACAGATGGTTATGAGTCACCATGTGGTTGCCGGGAATTGAACTCAAGTCCTCTGGAAGAGCAGCCAGTGCTCTTAACTGCTGATCCATCTCTCCAGCCCAATATTTTGGTTTTTTAAGACATAGTCTCACTATGTAAACCCAATTAGTCTCAAATTTACAATCCTCCTGCCTCAGTCTCCAAAGTGCTGGGATTATAGGATTATTATTCTTTTCTAAAATATAATTACTTAGGGAGTTGGTGTTCTCAATACTGTCTAGTTTCTCCACACACATGTTGTTTTGAATGCAGAGACACAAAATGGAAATACATTCTTAACATGACAGAATTCACAGATTGGGTATGAAGTGAACCTATCCATGCTTTTTTTCAGGGCTGGGAAGGGGGGAGGGGAAGGGAGGCAATCTAATCACGTAGATTAGATCCAGGTCTTTGTCTTATCTTGCTGAGATTTTTATTTTTAATTTGTGTGTGTGTGTGTGTGTGTGTGTGTGTGTGTGTGTGTGTGTGTCTGTGTGTCTATGTGTCTGTGTGCAGGTAGGTATGTGATATGCATATAGGTGCTTTCAGGGGCCACAAAAAATCATTGGGTCCCTTGGAGCTGGGTATCAATGGTTGTTGTGAGCTGCCTGACCTGGGTCCTGGTAACAGAGCTGGGTCCTCTGACCTTCTAAGCTATTGCTGTGGCCCACGCTTAGCACAAAAACAGGAAGTGATTCTCTGTCAGCATTTCTATATTAATTATACATAGGCAACACATAGAGACTTGTGCTCATTTTTTATACATCTTATGGACATCCTGGATCCATGAGGATGTTGCAGGGTTTTTATTTAGGTATGTTAAATTAAACTTTAAATTAAAAACATAGTGATAATATCAGGCGTGTAATAGCTCATACCTTTAACTTTAGCACTTGAGAGGCAGAGGTATATGGACCTCTGTAAGTTAGAGGACAGCCAGGTTTACACACCAATTTCCAGACCACCCATGGGTACATAGTGAGGCTCTGTCTCAAAACAAAGTAGAAGAACACAGTGGCATATGCCTAGAATCCTAGCACTCCAGAGACAGGGAAGATTGTGAGTTGAAAGTCAACATGAGCTGCCTTGCAAGATTCTCAGAAAATAAAATAAAAACAAAACCCAACATTTAGTTGGTTTTTGTTTTTATTTAGTTTAGTTCTAAGTCATTTAGTTCTAGGTCAGTGTATTAGTTATTGTTCTATTGCTGTGATAAATCACCATGACCAGCAATTTATAAAAGAAAATGTTTAATTGGTGTTGATTCCAGAGGAGTAGAGTTCATACTTTTAGAACAACAGCATGATGTCAGGAACAAATGAGAGTTCACATCTGGAACTGCAAACAGAAAACAGAAAGCACACTGAGAATGGCACCAGTTTTTTGAAATTGCAAAGTCCATCCCTAATGACACACCTCCTCCAAGAAGGCCACACCCCCTAACACTTCCCAAACAGTTCCACCAAGTAGGATCAAAGAATTCAAACACACAAGCCCAGAGGAACATTTCTCATTCAAACTACCACAGTCAACTCTTGAGATGTTGCATTTCCAATGAAAAGGAAGGCCATTAGCAGAAAAAAGGAAGGCACATCTCTATTGGCAGTTTGACAAGGAAACGAGGAATGCCATTCACAGACACCACCAATTTTCTGATTTCATCTCATTCTCCAGTATTCAGTCTTACCTGGCCCCCAAACTGTTGTTTTTTCATGTCTGTTTTTAAGATGATATGGATGAAGAATAACAATTTAAATACATAGTTATGTCCCTTCAAATTCCAAAAGTACATATAAAAATAATAGCATAAATTTATTGAAGGGCTACTTTGACCCAGACTACCATATTTAATCAACAACCTTTAAAGGCATGAACTGGGGTTAGAGAGATGGCTCAGCGGTTAACAGCACTGGCTACTCTTCCTAAGGACCAGGGTTCAAATCCCAGAACCCACTTGGCAGTTCACAGCTGTCTGTAATGACCAGGTGTGGTAGTGCACACCTATAATCCCAACACTAGGGAGCCAGAGGCAGATGGATCTCTGTGAGTTCAAGGCTAGGCTAGCCTGGTCTACAAACTGAGTCCAGGGCAGTCAAAGACACACAGAGAAACCCTTGTCTCAAAAGACCAAAAAGAAAAAGAAAAAAAGGCATAAACTGTCACTGCTCTAGACCCTTACCACCAAACGCCAAACATACCATCCTATGTTCTGATACCTGCCTACAGCAAGAACAACAAAACCAACCCAATCAATCTTCTATCATGGCAGACCTGTAAGTGTCAGTGATACTTTATTGTTTCAGCACAAGCCAATAATTTAACATAAAAGTAAAATATAAGAAATGCAAAGTGTAGACTGGGGCATGGTGACACAGGCCTTTAAACCCAGCACTCCAGCACCTGAGTGGCAGAGGCTGGCAGATCTCTGTGAGTTCTAGGCCAGCCTGGTCTACATAGTAAGTTCCAGGTCAGGCAGGGGTATTAGAGACCCTCTCTGGGGAGAAAAGAAAAGAAGGGGAGGGGAGAGAAGGGGAGGGAGAGAAAAGACAAAGAAAAAGATAAAAAGGAAACTTGCAAAGGACAGCAGTAGGTAGCACAATTTCCACAACTGTCATACACACTCCCTCGAGTTGCCAGAGATTCATTTAATAAAATCAAATCTCTCCGACCCACATACAAATTAGGCATCTAAGTATCCAGCTGATACAGTTGCCCACGTATGGTCCTGTAATTGTTCTATTTGACGACTATCCAGAGAACTCTGTCCTGCCAGCAGACTTCTGCCCCCAGGAGGTCAAGGACGAGAAACCACAGCTGTGCAAAGTGCCGCTGACTGGAATCATCTTACAGCACCATGCGTGCAATTCTTCTTTTGCATTCCAAGGACCAACAACACCCAGCATAGTGAATTGTTTAAAGATATAAATCGGATTTTCAATTCCCTAGCATTTAATTCAGCTCTCATCTAATAAGTTTGTTATCTTGGGCACATTTAACCACGTGAAAAAATTAGGCCGGGCGTGGTGGCGCACGCCTTTAATCCCAGCACTCTGGAGGCAGAGGCAGGTAGATCTTTGCGAGTTCGAGGCCAGCTTGGTCTACAAAGTGAGTTTAGGACAGCCAGGGCTACACAAAGCAACCCTGTCTCGAAAAAAACAAATTAGATTAGCACAGAGGATTGTGGGAGTTTGGTGTACTAGGTGGAAGTTCTTGACTGAAAACCTATAGCATACTCGCAAAGACAACTAACAAAGGTAAGAAAAAGTAAACCAAGTAAACCAATTAAGCTTTAATATTTATTAAACTGCTAACTATAATAATTATTAGCTTTCATTATCTCTGGTCGCCTAAATCTGGTTTTTGTTACAGTATTGTCCTGTTTCACGTGGGGAATCCGGCCAAGGCTCAGAATTCTCTAACACCAAAAGAAAACAAAGGAAGTCTACGCGTCCCTCTTCACTGCCCACCCCTCTCTCAGCCCCGCCCCCCCCCCCCCCGCCTCTGCTCCG
This sequence comes from Lophiomys imhausi, assembly GCA_907164525.1. Taxonomy (NCBI): domain Eukaryota; kingdom Metazoa; phylum Chordata; class Mammalia; order Rodentia; family Muridae; genus Lophiomys; species Lophiomys imhausi. The sequence goes on along the minus strand of CAJQZJ010032031.1, from coordinate 5,875,299 downwards.
CTGGTGTCCCTCCCCGCCTCACCTACGCACGCCCTCCCCCTGAGACTGACTCCATCCCTCCCTCCCCGACCCCCATAAAACACGGCCCAGCTCCAGCACGGCTGGTCCCCGCCCCTAAGTCACTAGCCGCCTTGAGGCCACGCCCCTTCTGGTGACTAAGCCCCTCCCACGAACGGCTTCTGTCGCGAAGAGATGTTCATAGAGTTCGCTTATTGGCTTCTAGCAAATACCCCCTCTTCTCATTAGTTGATACCGTCCGGGTCGAAGTTCCACGGAAGATGATTTTAGCTACTTGGGGCAAGGGTTACAGGCATGTGCACTTCCGTTTCCGGTGTGTCTGAAGTCATGGCCTCCGCTAGGGATCCGAAGTTTGTACTGACGTTTTGCAGATCGTGCCGCAGCCTTCAAGGACCCCAGTCCCGAGTAAGTGCATCTTCCTCTGCTGGCGGAAAACTTGTCTTCCAGAGACATCTCTCGGGAGAGGAGTGACCTCGGCGATGCCTCCTACAGCAAGCGCCTGTAACCTTTCTGTTTCTTTCGCTGTCTGCAGGCATTCGCTGCTCTTGTGCCTGGTGTGTCCCAGGTAGACAACAGTTCGGATTTCCTGGGGAAGAAGCCCCATCGTAAGCATCCCGGCATCCTGCGTCTTCCGCACGTGCAGTTGCCGCAAGCACTAGCTAACGCCGCGCAGTTACTGCTCCTTGGTGAGAAACTGCGGGAAGGGGAAGCCAGAGAAGCAAAACGTGGCCAGCACGTAGTGATGACTCTTTCCATCTGTGGCCACAGAGAGACCCATACGCAGTATAGAGAAGCAGGTGCAAGCACTCACCAACTATCTCTGGAGCCGACATTTGCCAATAGAGCCGGAGGAGTTGCAAAGACGGGCTGCGTATCTTGAGAAAAAAGTCCTGGAAAAACAAGGTAGGATTTAAGACTAAAAGTAAACCGTATTTAAGTGTCAATATGAAGTCGGGAGCAAGGGGCCGGGCTTGGTGGTGCACGTCCTTAATCCCACCACTTGGGAGGCAGAGGCAGACGGATATCTGTGAGTTCGAGGCCAGCCTGTTCTACAAAGCAAGTCCAGGACAGCCAGAGCTGTTACACAGAGAAACCCTGTCTCAAAAACAAAAAAAAAAAAAAAAAAAGAAGAAGAAGAAAAAGAAGAAGCAAGGAATGATTTAAATCTCTCAGATAAATACTGCCATTTCTTATTTGATGTTGTAGTAACAGCCCTATTAGGTGATGCCCGACTAGAAGGTAGATTGAGCCAGAGGTTGCCCTTGACTATTGTGTAAAGGTCAGAAATTTAGATCTTTAGATTTTCTCTTTTCTTGATTTTTTTTTTCCTTTCTCCTACCTCTGCAAGTGTGGCAGATTATGACTATATTTTGATTCAGGTAAAATAAAGGCCAATGGCTGTCCAGTAAGTGTGGAAATCCACTTCAGGGGTAGACAATGATTACATTTCAGAATATTTTCAAGACTGTGAGCTTCATATTGCAAATTTGCCCTGTATTCATCTTGTATCAGTACCTGGTTCGGGGTAGGTGACTTAGTCAGTCTTCTATTGCTTTGAAGAGACACCATGGCCACGACAACTCTTATATTTTTGGTTGTGAGCCTAGCCTTTAACGGCTGAGCCATCTCTCCAGCCCTCATGACAACTCTTATAAAGGAAAGCATTTAACTGGGGCTGGGTTACAGTTTCAGAGGTTTAGCCCATTGTCATCATGGTGAGGAGTGTGGCAGTGTGCAGGCAGAAAGGACCTGAGAGTTCTGGATCTGCAAGGAGAGAGACTCTTAAATTTTTATTATGTGGGCAGGAGAAGATGGTGAACAGTAAAAGCCCTCGCCACCAAACCTGATGACCTTCTACCAAATGGTTGAAGGTGAGAACTGACTCAGACACACACACACTAAACACGTTTAAGAGAAAATATTTTTTATCAGACTTCTGCTTACTATGAAGCAAAACTTGGATAGGTTAAGTTGACTAAACTATTTTAGTAGTATAGACACTATTAGAATGGTAATATATAGACAGGATACAATTAGACACACTCTGGTGATGTGGGGTGGTTATTACTCTTTCTTGAAGTTTTCTCTGCTCTGGGTTTGGCGTCTTGAACTTTGAGCATTTTCTCGGGTAGAAATGGGGACTGCTGGGGAAGCAGTGTACTACATTAGATCTGACCAGTTCTCCTAGGTCCTCACCTCCAGTCCTTCTCACCCTAGACTCAATTCAAACAGAGGAAACACTTCGTGGGGCAGTGCTGCATGCCCTGCGCAAAACTACCTACCATTGGCAGGCACTCAGGTAAGGACTTACAGAAAAGGGTGCATAGGCGAAATGTTGAGTTTGAGGCGAGCGGGGCTCGTCTGTGCTGGAAAGTGAAAGGACTGGCCTACAAGAGTCCCTTCCAAAGTTTTCATTTCCTAAACTTTAGAGGGTAACTGTGGGGCTAGGTTTCTTCCTAGTAAAAATGACTCTGATTTTTTTTTCCCCAGCTACAATGAAGAACTGAGTCTGCTATATATGGCAGCAAGACTGGACGGTGGTTTTGCAGCAGTTTTCAGGGCATTCCATGAGGTGAAAGTCTCTCAGCTTCTAACCTGACCCCTTTTATCATTGGTTTTGTTATCCATAAACTAGTCTTCTGTGGTAGGAGTTCTTGGGATGTTAGGTACAAATTAACAGTTCTGTCTATCCTTTGAAAAAATCCTTTGACCTAACAAAGGTTAGAATCACTGAGGTGTTTCCTATCTCAGAGTATTTTTTAGTGAACCCCTAATACATTCATATCTCACCTCTGTCACAGTCTCCTAATCTTCACTAAAGCTCTTAGTGCTTAACCTTTCTCTGAGATGCTGTATATTTTCTTCAGATCCAGGCTCGCATTCCAGAGTTCCAGCCACAAACATTGATGGACTTTGGGTCTGGCACTGGTTCTGTTGCCTGGTAAATAACTTTCATAATCCTTAACCATGTCAGTTCTAACTCTAGAGTAATGGTTCTCAGCCTGTTCTTTGCGACCCTTTTGGGAGTTGATCCACCCTTTCACAGAGGTTGCATATCAGATATTTACATTGCAATTCATAACAGTAGCAAAATTACAGTTAGGAAGTAGCAATGAAAATAATTTTATGGTTGGGGATCACCACAGCATGAGGTCCTGTATTAAAGAGTTGCAACATTAGGAAAGTTGAGGACCACTGTTCTAGGGAGTCATATTTTCTATATCACCTCAGTATCAAGGAACTGGGATACTAGAGAACAAGAAAGTTGAACCTAGATGTTGCTGCCCTCAGATTAGGCGAGGCAGGAGAAGGTATTTGAGTTAGGGTCAGATTTAAAGAAGTATCACATGAAAAAGGCTCAGTACTTGGGTTAAAAGAGAAAGAAATTTAGCATAGAGAATGAATAGATCTTATATACCACCCTAATTTCTTATGTCTACAAATCAGTTTTTGAATCATGCCTTTTATTTCAGAAGTTGTAAATGCACTAAGAAAATAAAATCACACTGTTAGTTTATCTGTTTTAATGTAACACCCTGATTCCCCAGGGTTGGGATTGAGGGCAAGTGGGTCTCTTGGAGGAATAACAGTTTGTCATAAAAATTGGTAATTTTCATCTTCCCTTCTCAGGGCTGCTCATGGTACTTGGGGCCATAGCCTCCGTGAATATGTGTGTGTGGACAGTTCAGCTGCAATGTTGGGTTTGGCTGAAAAGCTACTAAAAGGTGAGACTAAGCTGTAACTTAGGGCTTTTCAAAAGTTAAGGGAGGTAGAAAAGTGTTTTACTGGGATGTAAAGGAGAAAGCTATAAATTAAGATCATCTGGTCTCCTTCTGATAGTCTAGTGAGCCAGTGTTAAGGGCCTTTGGGGGACTGTGAATGGTTGGATGGGGTTAGTAGGTCACCTTTTTTTAACATTCCCTTATAGCCCTGCACTCTCAGCTAGTGTCATCATCTGAAGCATGTTTCTTAATTGAGTATAAACTTCTGGCTGTGAAGTTCATGTTCACTCTTAGCTTCCACATCTTTCTTCCATAGGTGGTTCAGAATCAGGGAAGCCCTGTATCCCAGGTGTCTTTTTCAGACAGTTTCTACCTGTGACACCCAAGGCAAGTAGGCTGTTGTCATATATCATGGTGGATGGACAGCTATGGCCTCATGTAACCGAACTTTTACGTTATTATTTAACACTTATTTATTACTAAA
>CAJQZJ010032031.1:5834291-5870675 GCA_907164525.1 Lophiomys imhausi | reverse complement strand
GGTATTCACTAAATCTAACTTATATTAACCTATCAGCCCCTACAGCCTCAGCCTTGAAATCCATCATCGTATTATAGAAGATAATAGAAATAATAGAAGAAAGTTATAACCAGGCCTCATAGTGCACACCTGTAATCCCAGCATCCAGGAGCTGAGGCAGGAGGATTACTGTAAATTTGAGTCCAGCCTGGGTTACATGAGATATTTGGGGTTAGGAGGATTTAGAGGCCAGGAATGTGTTGTACTTTAAGATAGGGAGGTGTCAGGTCTTTTGTGTCCCTTGTCTTGTCCTCAGGTCCAGTTTGATGTTGTAGTGTCAGCCTTCGCGCTCAGTGAACTGCCCAGCAGGGCTGATCGCATTGAGGTAGTTCAGAACTTGTGGCGTAAGACAAGCCATTTTCTGGTGAGTTGAAATCCTTTGCCTCCAAGGTTTTAAAGCAGCTTTGTGGTTCTATGCCTTTTCCTCTTGTTATGGTCTAGTATTTTTCTCTTTTATAGATCTCTGTGCACTTCCCCTTTCACACAATGCCCACTCCCTCTACGAGTGCCCTGACAAGAGTTAATGACATGTCTCATGGGATTCAGAGTGCCTGCTTAATTTCTGTTTTTAAACAGGTAATGGTGGAGAATGGAACAAAAGCTGGGCACCGACTTCTCATGGAAGCCAGGAACCTGGTCCTGCGGGTAAGGTTCCTTGTCCACAGTCCTCCACCCTTCTGTCATAAGTTACTGTTATTCCCTTGGGAGCTGGTGACTGTCACAGATTTGTAATAATGACTCAAGAGTGAGACACACAAAGTTGTGATAACAGCTAAGTGATTGGCAAATGGAGGTTTCTGGGTCAAATCCAGCCCTGATCTGTTGCCCTAGGAGCTATTCATATTCGTGTATGTAATAGCTTTCCCACAGCAGACCACAGAGCCAAGTGCCTTACAGACAAATGTCGCTCACTCCACGGTCATTTAAAAAAATGACTTTGCAGCTGGGCGGTGGTGGCGCACGCCTTTAATCCCAGCACTTGGGAGGCAGAGGCAGGCGGATCTTTGTGAGTTCGAGGCCAGCCTGGTCTACAAAGTGAGTCCAGGACAGCCAGAGCTACACGGAGAAACCCTGTCTCGAAAAAAAAAAAATGACTTTGCTGGACTGGTGAGATGGCTCAGAGGTTAAGAGCACTGGCTGTTCTTCCAGAGGTCCTAAGTTCAATTCCCAGCAACCACATGGTGGCTCACAACCTATATTGAGATCTGGTGCCTTCTTCTGGCCTGGATGCATGCAGGCAGAACGCTGTATATATAATAAATAAATTAAAATATTTAAGGAAAAAAAACCGACTTTGCTGACTCTGGATTGAAGGTATTGCTGAGCCAAGAACCTTGTCTCAGGGAAGTGGTGTGAGCCAATATAGAATCCTGTGAAAATTATATAAAATTCCACAGAAATTTAACTGTGCCACAGTGAGAGTTTCATGAGTGGAGGTTGCTGATGTGTGCCCAAGTTCCTGCCTTCCCACTGTAGTGAAGACAAGTTCATTGTCTGGCATGTTAGAGCTGTAGTCAGCTTGAACACAGTTTGTCAATGCTAGAATTATTAAGCGCCATCTTCAGTTTGCTGTGCAGAGGTCACATTAAGAAGATAGAGCCCCACAGGTTCAGCTATATTTCCTTGATTTCAGGAAAAAGAGAAGTCACCTTTGGACCTTCAGCCTAGCTTTGTCTTTGCCCCGGTAAGTTCTGCCACTCACCCCTCCTCTGACTTTACCACCAGCCCCTTCCTCCTGGGCTCCCTTCCTCCTCCTGGCCCCTACTGACTCTTTGTTCTTCAACTTTTATTTATTTATTTATTTTTGGTTTTTCGAGACAAGGTCTCTCGGTGTGTCTCTGGCTGTCCTGGACTCACTTTGTAGACCAGGTTTGGTCTTTAACTCACAGAGATCCACCTGCCTCTGCCTCCCAAGTGCTAGGATTAAAGGTGTGTACCACCACGCCCGGCCATTACAGACAACTGTGAATTGCCATGTAGTGCTGGGATTTGAGCCCACGTCCTTTGGAAAAACAGCCAGTGCTATTAACTGCTGAGCCATCTCTTCAACCCATTCAACTTTATTTTTAATGTTCTTTAAAGTCTATGTTTCTAGATACTTTTACATTTCTTTTACTTTTCATTGTGTGAGTGGGTGGTGCATGATGTGTGGAGCATGCTTGTGGAGCTCGGACAACTTTCGGGAGTCTGTTCTCTCCTTCCTCTGTAAAATTTGGGGGATGGAATTCAGGCCACTAGGCTTTTGCAACAAACACCTTCACCAGATGAGAATTCTCTCCAGCCCCAGTTAGATTATTTATGGGTCTTATGTGTGTTTGCAGTGTCCCCATGAACTTCCATGTCCTCAGCTGAACACCTCCAAGTCCCTGGCCTGTAGCTTCTCCCAGGCTTATCATCCTATCCCTTTCAACTGGGTATGTATTCTCAGAGTGTTGCAACCAGGAGAAATAGCCTAAGAAAGCAGAATAAATAAAGAAAGGAAGGTGGGAAGAGCTGAAGAATTCTTAAAATAACCTGGAGTTGTATGTGATGTGTAGTATGAGAAAAGACTTCAGGCACTTAAGGGGAAGGGAGCTAAAAAGGTTTGTTCCCACTAAACAGCCCCTGTGTTCTTTTAGAATAAGAAGCCGAAGGAGGAAATTTTCTCTCTGGTAATCCTTGCCAAGGGTTCTCCAAAGGAGACTAACCGCTGGCCCCGAATCACTCAGCCTGTCCTTAAACGGCCTCGCCATGTGCATTGTCACCTCTGTTGTCCAGATGGACACATGCAGCATGCTGTGGTTACAGCCCGTCGGCACGGCAGGTACAAGAGTTATGGCCACTTGGGGAAATGTAGCAAGAATCTGCAGCTCATGTTAATGCCTTTTTCCCATGCCCCAGGGATTTGTATCGCTGTGCCCGAGTCAGCTCCTGGGGAGACCTATTACCTGTGATGGCTCCATCTGAGTTTCCTCCATCTTCTTCTGAAGAGCCCCCCGAGAGTTGACAAGGATGTGTAACAAGTGGTCATTTCCTCACACCTGCCAAGGCTGAAGCTACCTGTATCCAGGAAGAGAGTGCTGGTACCCCTGTGCTTTTTTTTTTTGAGATTTTAATAATAAAATTTTGTTAAGAACAGGTGGATTTTATGACTGTTTTAAGACATAGGGTCAGTTGTCCTGGCTTGTCTGTGATGAAGAGAAAGAGATCTCAGTGTCCAGCAGTCTCACTGCTTCTACGAGACACCGAAGATAGCTGGGATGGTGGAGAAAGACACCACTGGCCCTGTGAGAACTGGCTCAGCGGTTCTCAAGCAGTGGTTATGTGGACCTCTTAGGGGGGAACAGTGAGCTGACTTCTTTACCCATTTGTTTCTGTTGAGGCCCATGCAAGAGGAACAACAGGGCATGGTGGGGCATGTCTTTAATCCCAGCACTCAGGAGGCCGAGGCAGGCGGATCTCTGTGAGTTCAAGGTCAGCCTGGTCTACAGAGTGAGTTCCAGGATAGCCAGGGCTATACAGAGAAACCCTGTCTTGAAAAATCTAAAAACAAGAGGAAAAGCAGAAGATGGCTCTAGAACTCACAGAGCTCGGCCCACCAGTTAGCATAGCCACAGTGGGTGAGCCTTAGAGAGGCAGAGCCCCGAGTCCATACTGTCATGGAGCATTGCTCTTGCTGCTCTAACATCACATCCCTTATCTATAAGTTGTGTGGAAACTCTCAGGGGTTTCTAGCCCCTCAGAGGGCAGTATCACTGGCATTTACAATAATAAGGCTTGGTCTTTTACAGTCTCTGCTGCTAGAGCAGACTAATGAGTCAGCCACCACCCTTAAAAAGATCGTAGAGATGTAGATTGTTAACAGTGAGCACCACCACCCTTAGAAAGAATTTGGAAGGCAGATTGTTTGGTAAGGTCAAGTTTAAATGTTTTTTTTCCTAGTGGCTCTGATGTAGAAAACTTAAACAATTCTTGGGTTCAGAAAAGTACACTCTCAGTAATTGAGCTAGAGACTTTTTGAGGTTAGCGAGCAAAAACAATAGCCCAAAATAACATTGGCTGATATGACTCTCTCAGGCTGGGCTAAGGTGATTATTAATTCCTTATACCTATTCTTGCCCTTGCTTTCTGATAATGATTTAATGAAAATTAATAGATGTGCACCTTGAAGATTAAAGTAGAAATGGTTGATTGTTTTTTATATAAAAGTTTAGATTTAGCCGGGCATGGTGCCGCAGGCCTGTAGTCCCAGCACTTGGGAGACAGGCAGGTGGATCTCTGTGAGTTCAAGGCTAGCCTGTTCTACTAAGCAAGTCCAGGACAGCCAAAGCTGTTACTTGGGAAATCCTGTCTCCAAAAACAAAAAAAGTTTAGATTTGTGATTCTTTTTAGATTTTCATAGGACTGCCTTTTAAGATATTTGATTCTTGCTTTGTAAACACAAACAGCCTGCTAGCAAAAAAAAAAAGAGCTGGCTGAGAAATTACCTTGCTTGGTCACACTTTGTTAACCTATAACAAGTTTGCCTTAGTTACAAATGTATGTGGGTTCTTGTTTTTACACCTGTAATTCTTAAAGTATTTTTCATGTATGGGTATTGGGAAAACATTTTATTTATTTATTTATTTATTTATCTATTTATTTATTTATTTTGGTTTTTCAAGACAGGGTTTTTCTGTGAATCCTTGGCTGTTCTCGACTCACTTCGTAGACCAGGCTGGCCTTGAACTCACAGAGATCCACCTGCCTCTGCCTTCCGGGTGCTGGAATTAAAGGCATGTGCCACCACCCCCAGCAAAAACATGTTTTTATTATCATTTACTAAAAGAAAAATAACACATAATCATGTAATAATCCTTATGCTATTTGAAACATATGCTGGGATATATAAGACTGGAAATAAAGTATTTGAAGCCTGTTGAATCTGGAGCATGGCTTGATTCATCTCTTGACTGTGTGTGTGTGTGTGTGTGTGTGTGTGTACTCTCCTCATTCTTTTCTTCTCTTTTGATGCTTCTCAGTTTAGAGCCACTGCTAGGGAACAACACCCCATCCCCTTCCCCACCCTCACCCCCTACCTTCATCATCAGTGAAGTGTCTGGCTCTCATTTCTTCACTACCATTGAAGGAACCTCCATCAGTTAGCAACCAGCATTGACCCTACAATTAAGCCTCTACCCTCAGCCGGGCAGTGGTGGCGCACGCCTTTAATCCCAGCACTTGGGAGGCAGAGGCAGGCGGATCTTTGCGAGTTCGAGGCCAGCCTGGTCTACAAAGCGAGTCCAGGACAGCCAGAGCTGTTAAACAGAGAAACCCTGTCTCGAAAAACAAACAAACAAACAAAAAAAAAAAGCCTCTACCCTCAGGGAAGAGCTGCTGGGTGATCAGTCAGCAGGCTACATTTATCTATGCCTCACCGCCTCAATCTACCCTAACCCGTGGAAGCCATCTTTCCCTGGAGTTTCCCTCATGATTGGTCCTGTCAGGACTAACCTCCCAGCTCTCCCCTTATTGTGATCTCTAATCAGGACACTTCTGTTGATGTGGTTTGTTTCCACTTTCTTGTTTCCTTTCTAGAACAACCCCAGTTTACAGCAGGAAGCCTTAACAATCGCCCAAAATAGTCAGAAGGACACCCACCAGCAAAGAGAGGCACCCTTAAGTCTGCCTCACTCAGCAAGCATAATTATGAGCTATAAGGGAAGGGGGTACGGAAGAGGGATAAAGGGCAAGCCGGTAACGTCACAGGCTTTGATAAAAGTCAAGGTTTTTAGATTTCTTGGCACTTGTGGACATCAGGTGGACCAATGAGCAATCTGAGGATCTGCACATCAAGTTTGTGTGACAAAAATGACAAGGTTAACAGTTGTAATTACAGGAATATCAACAACATGGCACAGTGATGTTGATGTGAAAGAAAGAATACGCTCAGCCTGGGCTTTGTTTGTTTGAAGTTTGTGAGTTTTGTTTTAAACTTTGCACAAAGACAAATGTTTTAAGCTTTTTAAGAGAAAAGATAAATGGCTGATTTCACTGGGGGTGCTTCATCACAGAAACAGTCAAAGTGGTGACAAGGTGGGACATAGTAGGTCATGCCTTTGGGGAAGCAGAGGCAGGTGAATCACTGAGTTTATCAAGGCGAGCCTGGTCTACATAGTTCCAGGCTAGCCATTACTACACAGTGAGACCTTGTCTCAAAAAAAAAAAAAAAAAGTGACACGCCCTGGGAATGTCCATGCCTGGAGCTATTTTTCTGAAATTGGAGGAAAGGAGAATCTCTTCACTTGCTAATTCCCACAGAAGAGTAGCAGCCCTGTGCTCAACCCCACCCTTTACCCTCAGGTGGCCCCAAATCCTCTCTGAAAGGGTTCAGTTCAAGTATCAGCATAGCAACCTGTAAAATTTGGGATTGAGTAGAGAGTATGGAAGGCCTAGATTAAATGTTCTGACCGAAGCCGGACCAAATTGTCCCACACATGAATTAGCTGGGACGTGACCACCATAGACCAGATCAACCCCAGACATGAACTAAGACTCTTCAGAGCTCTTGGATTAGTCACAGCCTTGAAGAGAAAACTTCACTGAGCTATACCTGGCAAGGAGTCTGGAGTTTCTGGTTTGGAAGCTCATGAAGGCGTGAGGCAGGGGAGGGGCCTCCAGATAGTGGGAGGGCTGGTAGCTGGGGCTGAGCCCTAGTCAGCTATGCGGTGAGGGCTGTGCGAGCCCAGACAGCCCAGGACAAGGGGAGTATCAACAGTCTCCTGAAGTTCACACAAAGGGACCCTCTGCCTTGGCCACCTCAACTGCTACCTGCATCTGTCATTCTGCTTATAAGACCCTAAGAGGGCTCTGCTTATCCTAAAGATGGAGGTACTGCTGGGAGTAAAAATTGGCTGCCTGCTTGCCCTTCTGGTTCTCACACTGGGCTGTGGCCTTACTCCTGTCTACTTCAAATGGTTCCAGATGGATGCAGCTACAGGTATAGCCTCACTCTGTATCTGTCCCTTATACCAAGTCTCTTTTTTTGTTTGTTTGTTTTGTTTTTCGAGACAGGGTTTCTCTGTTTCCTTGGCTGCCCTGGACTCACTTTGTAGACCAGGCTGGCCTCGAACTCACAGAGATCCACCTGCCTCTGCCTCCCAAGTGCTGGGATTAAAGGCATGCACCACCAAGCCCGGCTCTCACACCAAATTTTATCTCAGACCTTTCCCCGAATCTGACTCAGATTCCCTCACATCCCCCCAAAGACATTGGGTGCTGTCTGCTGTTGTCCATTCCCATTCATCTCATTGCTGACTGGAGAGTAACTTTTGCTTTTTCCGTTAGGTCGTCACCGGAGGGTCCTCAGCCTCCTGAGCTGTATCTCAGCTGGTGTCTTCCTGGGAGCGGGGTTGATGCATATGACTGCTGAAGCCCTGGAGGGAATTGAATCCGAAATTCAGAATTTCGTGGTACAGGTGGGTAGCAGCGAAATCCAGTGACAGGGCCATGGGGCCAGAATGACACCCAGAAGCCAGAGGGAAAGCCATAAAGCACAGAGCAATGGTGGAACCGCATCTGTAGAGTAGAAAGATGGAAGGCGGATTGAGCTTCCAAGGAATGCTTGACTGCTGAAAGGGCAGGACAGGAAAAGAGCTGCCTCAGACTCCGTCTAATTTCTGTTTCTCTCTCCCTAGAACACTACAGGAAGTAAAGGAAACGCTTCTCTTGACACTGCTTCTTATGTAAGTATCTACTTAGCCCCTTTCTGAGAGGGAAGAGAACCAGGGACTTCTCATGGCGATTTGAAATGTGAGGAATACCAGGAATCTCTTCTCTCGGCTCAAATAATGTACAGAAAGAGGATGCTGACCTAATCCTTTGTTTATGGGCCCTCAGAAAATCTTGCTTTACTCTGTCCTTCCTACCCTGGACCCTCTGACATATTTCACATTATTTTCCTTTATTTCTAACCTAAGCGGCATTTTGTCCCTCAGCCCCTCTGGGTTTTTTCGCTTCTGCATGTCTACCCTTATCCTCACTCCCTTTTCTTTCTGTTACCACCTTTTCCCATTCTCTTCTGTCTCCTGGTCCCGTGCCCACCGAGTGTACTAACTGTCTCCTTCCCTTCCTGCCTTATGGCCCCTCTTTCTGTTCCTAGGTGGAGTATCCCTATGGAGAGCTCGTCATCTCCCTGGGCTTTTTCTTTGTCTTCCTTTTGGAGTCGCTGGTACTGCAATGCTGTCATGGGGCTGCTGGGGCTGCTGGAGGATCAACGGTACAGGAGGAGGAATGGGGAGGGACTCACGCCCTCGGATTCCACAAGCATCCACCTGTACCCTCACCCTCACCCTCAGGGAGTCCCCTCCGCGCCCTCATCCTTCTGCTCTCACTGTCCTTTCATTCCGTGTTCGAGGGTCTAGCTGTGGGATTGCAGACAACAGTAGCAGCTACTCTGCAGCTCTGTGTTGCTGTTCTGGCTCATAAGGGGCTTGTGGTGTTCAGTGTAGGCCTGCGGCTGGTGAAGACGGGGACTGGGTCACCATGGGCCATCCTCTGCATATTGTCATTAGCACTCATGTCTCCTGTGGGCCTGGCCCTAGGGCTGACTGTGGTTGGAGAGGCCTCAGAACCAGCACATGGATTATTAGCCCAGGCTATATTAGAGGGCATAGCAGCTGGCACATTCTTGTATGTCACCTTCCTAGAGATTTTGCCCCGGGAGCTGGCTTGTCCTGAAGCCCCTCTGGCCAAGTTTAGCTGTGTGGCTGCTGGTTTTGCCTTCATGGCCCTTATTGCCTTGTGGGCCTGAGAGAGTCCTCACTGCTCTTTGGAACCTGCCTAGGCTTACTTCTCCTGAGGATACTCCCTAAATGAGTTTGATCCTCAGATATATATTTTTTTTTTCAGTGAGTCTAAACTTTTACCAGGGATGGACTAACCCAGATTTCATATACGTGAAATCCTATTCTTACTGAAGACTTAGAAAGGATGTTTTGTTTGAGCGCCTATTTAACTGGAAAATTGGTTATTAAGACTATCACTCCAGATTTGCTATTGTTTGTAATAAAATTTTCATTTTACCCTTTCCCTTCAGCCCCATTGTAATTCATGTCTCTCTGATAGGGGAAGAGGGGATATGGATGGAATTGGGGCCCACTAGTCATTTTAGTGGTTACAGGCCATTTTCCCCAGACACAGAAGGATAGCTAACACTTCAACAAGCCCTTATTCCCTTACACACAGGAAATGAGAAACAGAACAGCGTTTATAGAGAGATGGACATTTAGAAACAGAAACCAGGGAATAGATATTTTCCTTCACTAACCTACCTCATGTCACTCTAACTGTCTGCTGTCAGCCTCACCAAGTTCCTATTTTGACACTGAGTCTTGTGTAGCCTGAGGACACTATAGCTATTCTCTGAGCTTCTCTCTTTCTGGCTGCCACAGGCTGAAGGATTAAAAGGCAGTGTTTGCAGAGGGGGACTGGCGCCAGATAAATACCTAGGGTGATTATCTGAGGTGTAACCACCCAGTGACTTTGCTCCTGTCCGCCTGACCAACTGCTGCTAAGGACAGTGCAACAAGCAGCTGATCTGGAATAGAGGAGGAGGGACAGACTAACCACTCCCCTGCCTCCTCGCCTAGTTGGAGCATCTCTCACATAGTAAAGAAATAAGGAAAAAAAAAAAAGATATGCGCAGGAGCTTACTCACCCTCACCAGTTTGCCCTGCCCCTTCTTGTGAGTTTCAGTGTGATAGCCCAAACAGCATCAACATGAAAAAACTCCTGAGTTCGTTCAGTCTTCTCTCTTTTCCAATGTGTTTCCCTCCGGTCTCTACAACCAGGGAACAATGAGAAAGCAGTGGATGGGCAAAAGGGGTGGACGGGTGGGTGACTTGCCCTGGAGTAGTGTCCTATTGTGTCTAGAATAAGGTAAGGTAGTTAGGTACCCCGTGTGTGCTAATTGCACTGGCTTTGGCCGGAACACCTGTGATGTGACAGGTGCGGTGTTGTTGTTTGTACGCAAATTACCTCACTTGCACAACTCCAGCAGTGATATATCCCTGGGGTAACCTAGGAAAACTGGCATCCAGAAAAGCTAAAGAACTTGATCTCTAAGCCAGTGGGGGCTTCGAAACTCATTTTCCCTATAACTGTGTGGAAGGGTCCATGAGGAGTCTCTGCTTCCTTGTGTTTTCCTTTCCAAATGTCCATGTTCAACGTGTATGTTAGAATCCCAGATCGGAGCAGAGTGTGCGGGGCATAATTGAGGAAGCCGAATGGGAGGGTATTCGTTAAGGTATGTGTGGGTGGGGTTTAGACAAAGCAAGAAACCTGCAATAGCCTAGAGCTGAGTAATCAGCATGCTGTTAGTAGAAACTAGAAAGGGCTGGCCTGTGTCTTTGATCTACAGGGACCAAACCAGGAATGTGCTAGAATAATCTTATTTTCCTGCTCTGATTTGCTAATGTCTTATTGAGTAAAACCAAACAGAAACCTGAGGGTAGAAATGGCTGCTAGTGCTCTGTTGACCAGTCTACAGGTCACAGATCTGTCCTGCACATCATCTCTTTCCTGCTATGTTTACCTTAAAATGATCTTGCCAGAACTTTGGCAGTATAAATTGAAAGAGACACAACTGTATGGAAACCAAAGAACTGCCCCTGTCTTAACTATGAAAGGGACCTGAGGAGAAGTACCCTAGACTATTGTGGCTCTCTGGGTGTCTCTGAATCACCAGCGCCAGCCACCAGCATTTGAGGCAGATGAGGTAGTCTGGTATCTCAAGCCTCTGGTGTCCTCGTCCATCTCAGAAACTCTGGATTCCCCTGTGACCTCCTCTCCCAAGCCACCAATCCTCTTTCTTCCCCAAATCTATTTCCTTCTTTTTCTCCCCCAAATTCATACCCACCAGGGCCAGACATGTGCTTTGTTTGAAGACTATTGGGTCAAGAGCAAACATAAAGCTAGAGGGGAGCTCCGTCTGGAGAACACCAGGCATAGTGTCTGGGTCAGGAGGAGGACAGAGTGCTTTCAGAAGGTCCAAATGAAAACAACACAGGGAACAGGAGCGGGCATAAGAACCATGGAGAGAAAGAAGGGAAGTAGCTGCAGTGTGACTGGCTCAGCCTTAAGAAGACTGTAACAGAAGAAGACTAGAACAATGGGACTTAAAGACAATGAGAGGAGATATGATCCAGAGTGTAACAGAAGAAGACTAGAACAATGGGACTTAAAGACAATGAGAGGAGAGATGATCCAGGCTAGTGGGATAATCAGGAATGTGTATGTGGCAATTTTCACATCTTCCTGTGATGATGTAAGACAGAGAGAGTTTTCTCTGAGGCCACATCAGAGTATCTATGACCCAGAAAAGACTGGGGTTACCCCACATTTCATATTCCACCAGGGTGACAAATGCATGAAATTTGTTGTTGCTTTTGTTTCAGTCCGTTGGTTGGAGTTTTGGTTTGGTTTGGTTTTTGTTTGTTTTGAGTCAGAGATTCTGCGTAGCCTTGGCTGGGGAACTCACTATGTAGACTAGGCAGACCTCAAACTCATAGAGATCCACCTGCCTCTGCCTCCCAAGTACTGGGATTAAAGGTGTGCAAAACTATGCCCAGTGTTCATTGTGTTTTAATGGTAACAAGACAAAGTCGTAAATCAAAATGTCAAAGGCGTCAGCTGCTATCTGATGACATTCTTAGCTTTCAGGGTTAGTGAAAGCTAACAGTCTATTAATTCATTCCAAAATATTTTACCTAATAGAAAGATGTCAGGTCAGACACAAAGGTAAGCAACGACAGCTATTTAGGGGGCTAAAGATAGCCTAAGATAAACTGTAATTAAGCACCCAGACCTGGAACATTCCAACTTCCCCACAATTAAGTTCTAATCAGTCAGTCGGCCTCGAAGGTTCATCCAGGAACTTCAATTCCTACCTGTCATGCCCCATCTCCCACAGTCATTCCTTCGAATATTTTGTATGTACCTAAGAAGAAAACTCAAGAGCTAGGCTTCCAGCCCACCTCCTTCAGACAGCCAGCTTTCTATTTCTGCTACCAACAAGTTGTCTTCTGAAGTAACCTTTCTGGGAGCTTTCCTGCCTCTCCTTTGCTTTAAGGCTGAGGGATTGGTTTTTGTTTGGTTTCAGTATTGCATTCACAAGAAGACAATTTGTGACGAATGCAAGAGAAACCAGAGTTCAGAGAATTTACTGGAGCAGGACAGGTTGTCTGTCAGAAATGAACTTTTGACAGCTGCTTATTTTGTGTGGGGGGGGGGCGGGGGTTGGGTTTGATCCTCAGTACCAAAGAAAGAAAGAGAAGGATGAACTAAAGCCCCAGACTCGCTCTGTTGGGGTAACCTGTGCCTCTTGGTCCTCCCCTGCTTTGGAGTGTCTTGCCTCTCACAACAGAAAATAATCCCTGTTCTTGGAAGAACAGTGCCAGAGCTTAGTGGGATGGGGTGTGTGCGTGGACATTCGAGTTCCCTAACTAACCTGAGGGGAGCCCATCGCTATTAGCAAAGGTGAGACAAAATGGATTATGCTTCAGGGACCATCTGTGTGGATGCTTACAAAATCCCGGCTATAGGATAAAATTTTTGTTTTGTGTTCTTAGTGACTGTCCCTTGTCATATGTCAAACAGAGCGTACCCTACATTTTCTATGGATTGATCATTAAAAGGGAGAGTCTGCTGGCAGATAGGTCTGGTAAAAACAACAACAGTAACAATAATAATAATCTCATTGCTCTGGGCACCATGTGTCCTCATCAAACCCTGAGCCACAGGTGTGAAATCACTCCTCTTTTCCAACTATTCCTAAATCACATTTTAAAAATGCTGTTTCCGGGCTGGAGAGGTGGCTCAGAGGTTAAGAGCACTGGGTGTTCTTCCAAAGGTCCTGAGTTCAATTCCCAGCAACCACATGGTGGCTCACAACCATCTACATTGAGATCTGCTGCCCGGGCATATATGTAGAGCAAATACTGTATACATAATAAATAAATAAATGTTTAAAAAAAAAATGCTGTTTCCCACTCCCAGCCTTTTCTCTGGCCCTGTGTTTCCTTCTATCTACTGTAATGTCACTGTTCTGTTGGTGCAGTCACACATTGCTTAAAGATGGGGATGTGAACCCCCTGGCAATGGGCAAAGAGACACCTTATTGGTGGTGGTAGTCTTATATCAGCCAGGGGCAGAGCAGCTGGCAGTCCTTTGTTCATCCTAGCTTGATGCCTGGCTTGGTAGCCAAAGCTGTTTCATGCCTAGGACACATAAAAAAAAAAAAAAAAAAAAAGACGGGATGTGTTCTGAGAAACATACATTATGCAATTTTGTTTGGTTGGGTTTTTTTTTTTCCTTTTTTCGTTTTTGTTTTTCCAGACAGGGTTTCTCTGTGTAACAACCCTACCTGTCCTGGACTCACTTTGTAGACCAGGCTAGCTTTGAACTCACAGAGATCCACCTGTCTCTACCTCCTAAGTGCTAGGATTAAAGGCCTGCGCCACCACGCCCAGTCATTACAGACAGCTGTGAACTGCCATGTAGGTGCTGGGATTTGAACCAAGGTCCATTGGAAGAGCAGCCAGTGCTCTTAACTACTGAGCCATCTCTCAGGCACCTAGGTTTGTTTGTTTGGTTTTTGTTTGTTTGTTTTGGGGGCAGTTGGGTTGTTTTGGCTTTTTTTTTTTCCATTGGGCAAACATTAGAGAGTACAGTATACAAACCAAGAAAGCTATGTGTCTGTAAGAGAACCCTGTGGGATTATCATCACATTTGTGATGATATATGTATTGGGTTGGCCAAAATGTCATAGAAGTTCACAGTTGTTCCTTGAAAAATCTCTTCAAGATTTCAGATTTTCCAAATTGAAACTGTAAGTTTCTTTTATTTTTTTTCACTCTGTTCTTTTGACTTCTCATTCTCATTGAGCAGTCTTTTACCTTACTTGCCCCTAAACTCTGGCATACACTTACATTCCTTGGAAATAAAACAAGATTCTAAGCAAGTCTTGGTTTCAGGACTATCATAAAGAACAATGGGGCTGTAAAACCAGGAAACTTAGGGGTGAGGTAAAGTTTTGAAGGGCCTTGCTGACCACAGGGTGGCACTGTGTCTCCATGGATGAACTAGAATATGCAGGGCCACAAAAATAGTCAATGAGGGACAGCCAGTACCCTCCCCCAAATTCCTGTGGAACATCTTTTCTCCTGAGATTTCTAGAACAGAAACATCTATAGTTGTATTCACATATATGTACACTTAAATGAAAATGTGTTCCTGGTTGTGAAAATTACTCTAACAGTGCAACCTTTGTAGGCAGATACTAAGTAAAGATCTGTCTTCTCTTCCATAATACACAACCTTAATCCTTCAGTTTTTCCTCATGTTCTGCTAAATGACCCTCGTGATTACAGCTATGCTTTGCTTTTCTTCAGTGTGACACTTCAGCAACCTTTGTTGCCTGACCCAACACCCATCCAACCACTAACTCTAACCAGCAAACACCCTCTTCTGACACTGGCCTACAACATCTAAATAGGCTTAGGGTTAGGGCGGTAGCTCAGTGGTAAAACACTTGCCTAACATTCACAAGGTCCTGGGTTCAATCCCCAGCACAAAAAAAGAAAAGGAAAGAGCATCAGTATATATCACTCTACGCCTAATTTTTTGAGACTGGATGTTGTCCAGCACAACCCTCTGATTAAATCAAACAGCCACCATTCTCATGCCTGCTTGCAAAAGATCATCATAGCTAGGCCTGTTGACACATAGGAAGGATGCAGGGTCACGGAACCCTCACCTGAGAATTCAGTCACTCCCAACCATTTCTGCCCCAACTCCATGAGACCTTGGAGTCTCAGGGAGAAGCTACACCATACAGACCAGGAAAGACTAGAAGGAAACTACATCTGAAGAGCAATGAAGTCATCACCTCTACTGCGTGCAGTCGTTCCAGTGTGCCTGCGTTAAAGTCACCCACAAGCTCTAAGCAAGCTTAATGAACTTGTTTCATTTCTCATCGTGAACTTTGGTAGAATTGAGCTACCAAAGTTTTCCATTGACACCTCACAAGGGAGGGTTAGACATTGCTTAGTTTCACACCCTTAGGAAGAAAGTTCTCCCAACACTAGATCCCAACTGAAACGGGTACCCACTGATTGGCTAGACTGGCCAGCTAGTGAGCACCCAGGGACCTTCCTGGCTCTGCCTGGGATTAGAGTTGCACAACCAAACCCAGATTTTTTACATGTGTGCTACGGATCTAAACACAGGATTTTGTGATTGCACAAGAATTTACCTGCTGAGCCATCTCCCCAATCTCTCCTTCTTTTGCTTAAGTACCCAAGAACTAACCTACAACAGCTACAAGATATCTGTACCCCCATGATTGTTGCTTATATTTTTAACAGCCTCTTAAAGAATCATAGTTTAGCTTCCAAATCCATTAGATTCCATAAGTGAATAAAATTCTACAACGAAGCCCCCTTTTGCTTCTAGAGTCTTCCAAATGGGATGAATTTACAAGGAGCCCTGTAGTAAGTAGTAGCAATCTGAGTCCTGGTTTGCTATCTTATTGAATGAGCCATCTAAAACGTACTCTAGGTAACTCCAAGGAGAATCCTGAAAGATGGGTCTTTAGGCAGTTAGCTTCCCTTTTTTAAAAATTATTATACTTTATGTATATGGGTGTTTTGCCTGTACATTTGTCTGTATACCACATGCATGCCCAGTGCCCTCAGAGGCTTGAGGAGGGCATTAGATCCTCTGGAACTAGAGTTGGATGCTTGTGAGCTGCCATGTGGGTGCTGGGAACTGAACGTAGGTCTTTGAAAGTCACTACTGAGCCAACTTTCCAGCCCTTCAGTCAGCTTTCTTTTGGTTTTTTGTAAGACAGTTTCCCTGTGTATCCCTGACTGTCCTGGAACTCCCTCTTTTGACCAGGCTTGCCTCGAACTAAAAGATTCACCTGCCCCTGCCTCTCTAGTGCTGGGATTAGGGCACCACCGCTGCCATGCGGCTCAGTCAGCTTTCTTAGAGAGCATGGTACTGATGACGTTTCTGAAATCCTACAGTCTTTCTCAATGACCCACAAATAAGGAAGTCTTCTAAGATCTACAACAGCTCCTCTTTCCCAAGCTTAAAAACACTATTAATAAGAATACCATTTCCTTGGATCCCATGTTCACGTTCTTGGATCCCAAGCCATCCCAGGTTACAGTGCTTTAGGAGGGGCAAGGAGAGGATAAGAGCAGGGCAGGGTACAGGCACATTCAGACCCGGGTTAACAATGGTATTCAGTTTCCTCTACAGTTTATTGACACAGCAGAAGTTGGGCGAGATAGGAGGTCACTCTCTACACATACAATATGGTCAGAGCCTGAGGTAGCCCTTCCCACCCTTATGCTAAGACCCAAGCAGTCTGACCTAAGCTCTCTCCCCTAGTCCCACTCTAGGTGCACAAGTTAGTGTAGCCAAAAGGCCCAGACCTCACCCTACTGCCCCAGCTCCCGTCCTTCTACCACTGCTCTTATTCGCTGCTTACCATCGCCCATTCTAACTTTCTTTTTACATGCTGAATATTTCTATCACATTTTTAAGGACCATTGACCCACCAGCAAGCCTCCACC
Source organism: Lophiomys imhausi (assembly GCA_907164525.1). NCBI lineage: Eukaryota > Metazoa > Chordata > Mammalia > Rodentia > Muridae > Lophiomys > Lophiomys imhausi. Next base: position 5,854,035 of record CAJQZJ010032031.1, on the reverse strand, counting down.
TGATAGATATTCATTTAGGACCACTGCCTTCAGAGGCCTGAAGCATCAAGGTAAAGCCACTGTTGGCTTTAGGGAATGGAGCTTGTCTCCCACCCACCCCCCACACACCAACTCTCCTACCCTTGCAAATATGGGATAAGGAGAGGGGGTGACAGAGACACCTGTCAGCTATAAAAGCTTATTATTCCTCATCTACAAACACCTAGGTCAGGGAGAGAAGACACAAGCCTTCTCAATACCATTATGGGAGAGGGGATACTTCAAGAGGCCTGGATCTCTAAGAGATATTAGGACATCTCACCTAGGAGCTAGAGGAAATCACAGGTTAAAGGTCAAGGTTAGGGTAGCAATTAAAGATCAAGGTCATCTCCCTGCGTGATCTGCCCATTTTCCTTGCGTACTCTGGCCCAATGCCCTGGTACACCTCAAGTTAGTGCTTCGGGAGGTGAGGGCTGGGTTCCACACCAGGGCAATGAGGGTCATTCAACAGGAGACTTCCATGGTGTGCCCTGGGGGTCCAGAAGAGAGAGTACCAGACTCGCTACTCTGTGATAGGGTGCGTGAGCGGGACCGACTGCCATCAATGGATGCTGCACTGGTCAGAGATGCTGTACGGGACCGAGATAGGCGAGTCATGCAGGATGAGGCCACTGTGGAAACAGAATGACAAGCACACCATGAGAGATGAGTGGGTAAGGGAGCTGGTAAGTTCAAGCAGGGCCTAGGTGAAGATAAGAGCTGTAACTGGAGTCAGAGAGTCATCGAGCTTGACTTGTGAGATGGTGAGTTCAAGAGTCAACCTACAATAGGTCTACCCTCCCAGTGCCCATCCATCCCTCTTCACAGTAATCTCTGTCCCAATACTCACTGTAGCCCATGCCTTGCAGGAAGTACTTGAAAGCCTCAGTCAGCTTGCCTGGCTATGGGCAAATTACAAGGAAAGAGTCAGAGAGATATGGCTAGACACCATGAAAACGACAAGGCCGCAGCAGTGGCAAAGAGCACAGCACAGGGACCCTAATAGTTCATCCCACTTCCCCATTCCATGGTTGGCAGGGTACCCACCTGAGTCAGCTGTGGCTGGCCTCCAGAGTCGGCCATCTGCTCAGGAAAGAACCACCCAGAAAAGAAGAATACAGGGATGTATCAGATGATCTATGCAGAGGGAAAGGGCCTCTTTCCTACCAGCTTCCTCATTTAGTCCCTTTGTTCTTTTCTTCGTTGACCCATAATGAACCCACAAGGCTTAGATGCTGGAATTTAGAGTATGTATGGTCCTGTGCTGGAGGCCAGGAAGCAAGCAAGGCTTAGAGGAGGATCACTGACCTTGAGGAACGAGGTCTGTGTGGGGTCCAATTTTGAGTTACATTCCACCTGGAATAAGTAGGGAGCTGAGTGAATGAGGTCGTCCCCTCCACAACCCTCCAAAGGACCCTGTTCTTTTCCCTTTCCTTAACAGCCCCCTACCCAATTACTTCCTAACAGAAGTCAAATTCTTAAGGCCCTAGAGTTGCTCCTCCTATCCCAGAGTTTGCCTCTTGGGAAGATCCACTTCTGACCCCAACATTCCCTCACTACTCGGAAAGGCACTACTGACCACGGCATCTTCATGAGGTGCTTGGTCTCCTACCACCAGCATCACAGGGCACCTAGAGGCAAAGGGTCAGGGAGAAGGTCGTGAGCCCTGCACTCCCTCACCCACAGCATCCCAGAAAAGTAGCTAGACAACTGGCTCCAAAGAGGAACCAGTTTCCTTTCTCCTGCTGACTCCACAAGAGGAGCGAAGAGGGAAGGCCCAAAGGGAGGCAACTTGTTACACAGAACAGAGTAAGGGAGACAGGTAAGTTCTCTACAAAGGTTAAAAGATGTTGGTACCAAGGGACAGTGCAGAGACAGGGCAAAGCGTATCTACCAACGTCTTACTTGAGAGTCATCTCACCACCTCGCTCAAAGTTCAGGTCTCGGCGGCTGCAGAGGGTTCAAAGAGAAGCTGTTTTTGACAGGCAATGCTGTCTGCCTAGATGAGCTACCTCCTCCATAGGAAGCGATCCCCTTTTGTATTAGTCGGCTCTTGGTGATCAAATGTAAATACCAAGGGCTTGGGTTGCAGCTTGGTGGTAGAGTACCTGCTTAGTTGGCATCTACAAGGCACTAGGTTTGATCCCCAGCAGTTAAAAAGGGAGGAGGGGATACCTTACAAGATGGCGGGCACATGCCCAGAGCACACCACTGTAATCACTTGTGCCCTAGCTCTCTGGTCAGAGGCAGCTGAGGGAGAGGAAGGGCACAAGAATGAGAGATCTCCTTACTCCTGTCCTTAAGCTGCGAGCCAAAGCCTCCTGCGATGCCCACCGCACGCGGCCCTCTCCCCACCTCCGTCTGGTCCTTGCGCACAGAGCCCACTCACTTGTTGTAGCTGTTCCAGTACAGCTCAATGTTCTCCAGGTTAGGTGCATGTGTGAGGACATTTCTATACTTTTGTATCAATTCGGAATTTCCAGAAAGCTCTTCCTGAAGCACAGAAGAGATAAATGAGGGTTGGAAAAAGAGCCGACAATGACCGAAACTATCTTCACACCCCAGGATCCTGTCTCAGCTAAGGAAGTCACCCCAAAGCATTCAAGATGATAACCTCTACTTCTTCACCTTCCACAGCCACTTACCTGACTGAAAAGATGTCCAAGAATCATCTCCGGAATGGAAGAGGTAAGGCCTGTTAACTACAAGGGCAGATGGACAAGTTCAGGATATTGTGGGGAAGGAGACAGAGGCAAAGCAAGAGAGCTTCATTTTTGTGCCCCACTATTGCCCTCCTTGGGGGTCTGAATCTGCTCAGTCACACTGGTAATATCATCCAAGGGCAGTCCCCACCCTAGATGTCAGAACACAAGGCCCTCCAAACCTTGTGGGCTGCCCAATCCATCCAGCCCTTGGCATTGGGATCAATGTTGATGAGGACAAGACCTTCAACTGTGTCTGGATGGTTCAGCTAAGGGATAACAGGAAGGAGATCAGAAACAGCCACTCCTTTGTCTCTGCCTCACTGAACCCCACCTACACCCCCCAACTCCTGTATGGCCCACTCTCTACCCTGCTCCCTATTTCTTTCCAAACTGATGGAATTACAGGAATGTGGCCCGTGCCTGCTAAATATGCTATCTAATATGGGGACCCTCCACTCCCCAATTTAGCAGATTTTGCTTCTTACAGCATATCGTGACAGAATGTAGGCTCCAGCTCCAACACCAACTCCGATTATTGTAGAGAAACTGTAAAAGGGAAATGTATGCGTCACAGGCTCTGGTTGCCAAAATCTGTCACAGCCCAGTCTCTTCAAACTCATACTCCTTCCTGAGGTCATAACCACAAAAGAGGACAGCAAAGGACCTTCCTTTACAGAGTTAAAAAGAAAGGCACCAATAACACCTGGTACTTAGTGTAGATCCCTGAAGCCTAGCCTCAGCTTCCCCTTGGAGAACTGGTGTCTTGAAAAGAAACACGCATCTCTTCCTACACACAAAGCTTATCCTTCACAACTCTCAGGAACTAGTTTAACTTGTTCTGAGTTCTGGTTCCACAGAGGAACTGGAATTATGGACCTTAAAGCAAAATATGAAACAGGTGTGATGTTAGTCACTTGGAAGAATGGAGGAGATGGGCAGGAAGTAGACCAGAGTTGCTGAGAGCCATGGTGCCAAGAAAAGATCCCAGGAATCAGGGGCCGGCAAGATGGCCCAGCAGTCAAGAGCACTTGCTTCTTTTGCAGAGGATCCAGGTCAGGTTCCTAGCATCTACATGGTGGCTCACAACCATCTAGTACTCAAGTTCCAAGGGTTCCAATGCCCTCTTCTGCCCCCTTGGGCACCGGGCATATATGTAGTGCACATACATACCTGCAGACAAGCACTCCTACACATAAAATAAAAATAAACAAATCTGAGAAAGAGAGAACACCCAAGAATCAGTATCTCTCTCTATCTGCATGCCAGAGGATTCTTGTGAGGCTTGTCTCCTTCTCCCATTGTCTTACATACCTGGCTCCCAGTGTACTAAATGTGACTATGGAAGACAGGAATGGGGACCAAGACAGGTCTATCTAGTTCCATAGGGATGAGGTCACCTGTACCTCTTCTTGCCTAACTTCCAGAGCAGTTTCCTCTAAGCCCGAGACAGGGCCAAGGATAAACCCTTCTGTTTTCTTTCTCTCATTCAGTAGTAAGATTACTGTGACAGTTCCAATCAATAGTCCTAGGTGAAAAGCATGGAAGAGGAAGGGTATATTGAGACCAAAATTAGCTCAGGAACCATGGGGACCACATTCTAAGGGTTTCCTTATGCTGAAAAGAAAAGTTTGTAGGACTCCTGAGGCCTCTTACTTTAAGTACTGCAGGATGCAAGGAATCATGTCTGCAAGCTGGTCCAGAGACGGGTACTGGTACCTAGAAAACAGAAAAATGTTAAAGTTAACAATCCATACCCATATACCTCTTGTGGAGTAACCTCCATGTTCTCTGCCAGAGTTGTCCCTGCCTCCTTCACTTTCATCCTCTCTGGTGCATTGTGTACTCCTGTGCCCCACACCACCACATCACACCTACCACATAAACACACATACACACCTGCTTATGAAAAGGGGTAAGGAACTAATTCTTACCCCAAAGGGAACACAGGAGCCCCCTCTTCCATTCCAGGGGCGTCCACATGAACCCGCACAAAGTTCTGAATGATTTCTTGCATATCCCCGAACTGAAACAGTGGCTGGAAGCAAGATTTATCTAAAGGGAACCCACATTCCCCCACAACAACAAAATCAGAAAGAGAAGCATCCTCATGTCAGAACCCACCCTCTTGCTTTGATACCAGCTGAACCAGAGGAGAGCATCTCTCTGGTGTAATACCACTGGGCTCCCAGCCTGACCATACTGACAACGTCCCCATACACACTGTTTTTTTTTTTCCCCTCCCCTGCCTCCTTCCAGATAGAAGTAGAATAAGTGAAGTTCTTACAGTTAAGTCCTACATCATGGTAGGTGAATATTGCTGGGCGTTTGGGTTTGGGGGTACCATACACGGTAAAGGTGACAGAGCCATAAGGTGTCTCCACAGAGTGAGTCTGTAAGAAGAAAGGTTACCATCAGGGAGGAAATATATAGTGAGACTTTTCAAAAAGGGAAAAGGCAAAAAGAAGTGAACAATCGGTTAAAAACAGGATCAGTGAGTTTAGGAAAATATGACGGACTGCGGAATTAGGTCTCGGGGTAGAAAATAATGAAAGACGGGAGATTAAGGAACTCAAAAGAGAGAGACAGAAAGGAAGAGGGGAAAAATGTGGGGAACAGAAAGAAGTGTAGAGGGCCAGATTGGGGCCCTCTCAATATTGAGGGAAAGAAGAGCTCCTCCTCCCACCCAACTGTGCATTGTCACCACAGTTACCTGTCCCTGGTCCAGAAGGATTTGGGCAGCCAACTCGGCCTCCTGAAGAGACACACAGACAGATACGCACACAGACAGATCCACACAACAAACGGAGAGACAGACAAAAAGAGGTAGGTAAAGAGAAGAAAACACACCAAATACATGAAGAGTGACAACAACGAGACAGGAGAGGATACAGGTTAGTGCAGTGACAAGACATGGTCTGGGGTCCTTTTACAGTGTGTAGAACAATAGATGGGAGGAGATGGATAAAGGAGGTTATTATTAGAATGAGAGCCATTGGCCTGAGGAAGCTCCAAGGCAAGGGGGATTTTTCAGAGTATGGGATTGAGGAAGGAAAGTCAGAGAGTCTCCATTAACCTTGGCAGTCTCAGGCATTTGTCCTGGCAACAGTGGCTTCTCCTCAGTGATCTGCACCTCCTGAAGCTCTGCCATGGTGGTCTGGCAGGATAAAAAACAAACAAACAAAAAAAACCAATAAACAATAAACTGACTGGTGGTGGCAGCAGGGCGCGTCTTTAATCCCAGCACTCAGAAAGCAGAGGTGGGTGATCTCTGAGTTGGAGGCCAGCCTGGTCTACAGAGTCAGTTCTAGGATAGCCAGGGCTACACAGAGAACAGAGAACCCCTGCCTCAAAATAGATAGATAGATAGATAGATAGATAGATAGATAGATAGATAGATAGATAGATAAGCAGAACAACAAAAAGAAAGAAGAAAATAATAAGCCTGGGAGGTGGCTCAGTCTCTGTAGTCTTGGCTCAGGTCAATGCAGGATGCAGAGGGATCCCAGAGCTGAAAATTCTTTTCTGGCTCCCCTATCCCACTTCCAGGGTACTACAAAGGATGACAAATCAGGATAGCACATCCCTTCAGACTGCCAGCCCCACTGCTGCCCCCTAACCCCAATATTCACACCTCTGGATGCTCCTCCCTCTCCAGTCCTGGAGGGAAACACCGGGATGGGGAAACCATGTGGCTCCAGTATTTAGGGTACCCACATTCCATGTTGTAGCTCACGGACTAGGTACACTTAGTGTACCAAGGGATAGGGTAGTGAGAGTTCACAGTTGACTATGACCTTCAACCCCAATGTCAGCATCTCAGGGGGCTAAAAAAATAAACGACTAAGGCAATGGGTAACTGGGAGTACTCAATCGAGAGACCTAGATATCCAATCCAACCAATGTCTCCCTTTCTCTGGAGTCTCAGGATTCTCCCAAGTACAAGTAAGTGAGCGTACATCAACACTATAAGGACTTTGAGCGCAGCAGAGCACCTGTGCAGACTTGCAAAGAAAGGAACCTGCATCTTGGGGTGGGTGGGATCAATTTACTGAGCTCCTATTGGTTGGATGCGGTGCGACAAGAGGTCAGGGTTCTTAGCCCTGAATCTGGGGTCTGAGAAAACAGACGCGAGGAGGTGAATGACCTGAGAAACAGACGTGGGTCTTTTAGGGACAAACGGCCACGGCCAACACCCAGAATCCCAGGGTCACTAACCCTCCCTAAACTCCACTGAGTCCAGAGAACACGTCCTCTCTAGGCTTCAATCAATACAAGCTGGAGGGGCCTGCGGGGCAAGGGAAGCAGGTACTGGCTGGGTAGGGTATGAGAGTGCCGACATGGCGAACGAGCATGACTGTGTCAGAACCTCTGAGTCCTACCCTACTGCCACTACTATTTGACCTTGTCCAGTCAGTTACCATTCAGTTTTGACAGTTCTCAGTTGGTATGTAGGTAGTACTGCACGACCTTTTCCTCCACCATTTAAAAACAACAAGCTTCAGGTCTTCATCTCTCCCCTCCACCCAGCCTAACTGCAGGTCCAGTGGAGAGAGAGGAGAGGGAACAGGGCGATCCCGTAACCTCCGCACTTCCCCGGGCTGGCATTGCTAGCTGGGAAAGGATCAGTAGGGCCTCTGACTGGCCGCTCCCAGAACCCGAAACCTGACCCTGTGTGTCCCTAGCTGCGGGTCCCTCGTCCGGACCAACACCCTCGCACGGCGGACACGTAGCGCCCAGGACCCTGGACACCGTCTCAAGTGCGCCCCAAACACCCCCTGCACTTTGCAGCGCCTCCGCCTTTGTGCGGAGCAGCGGAGCGCCTCTCTTGCCCAGGGCCTTCCCCCAGCCGCAGCCCCAGGACCAAGACCACAATGCCCACCCTCCTGGCGGGCGCCTGCCTTCCCAGCCCAGAGGCGCGCTTGCCCCTCCCCCTACCTGCTGCAGCCGCCGCCGTCGCTGCCACCTTCACTTGCCTTTGACTTAGATCCGCCCTAGCTCCGACTCCCCACAGACCCGCCCTGGGCCCGCCCCGGGTCATCTCCCTGCAAATCCGCCCCGACCCCCATAAACACGCCCCATAACTCGCCCCGGCTTCCCGGGGAGGGACGAGGTGGGGCAGTTAGGGAGCATACTGAGGGGATGCTCATAGGCCCTCGGGGTGCTCCCCACAACCCTGAGAAGTGGGGTGTGCGTGAGGACCCCTTAAGCCTCCAAATGACTCCCACTCCCACCTCAACGGCGCCCTCTACTGTAACCTGGCTCTGCCAGGCTCACTTTTGGCTCTCTTTCTAGTACCCCCCCCCGACTGAGTGGCGACGACGGATAGAGCGGGGAGGCCAGCCCAAGGTGCCCACGTCTCACGATTTCAGCTCCGCCCGCCCGAAAGAGAGCTAGGTCAAGGAAGGGGAAGGTGGGCGAGAGCTACCGCTCAGACCAGGTTTCGGGGCAGGTAGGGGCTATAGTGCCAGCGTGTCTGGGGACCGGGCGTCGGGGACGCAGAAATTCCGAACGCTTGGGGTGCTGGTACCTCCTCAGCTGTGTCCTGCCGCCCTCTCTCCAGTCGCTCCGTGAGAAGTTGGACAACAAGCTGGGGGGTTGGGGGGGGGGACGGGAAATGCTGGGGGCGGCTATAAATAGAGGATGAACGAAGGAGGGAGAAGATGATGGCCAACAGCGACTCCCGGGTCAAGGCCCCAACGAGGGGGGGGCGTAGAGGAGGGGCTAGGGACCCCCCCAAGGGCTCTGACTCCTGTGTAAACAGGGGTGGAGGCGGAGCTAACCCTGTAAGGGTGGAGTAAGGGTTTTGGTAGGACTCGATGTCCTGGGCTGAGACCCAAGAGACCCTGTGGCTGAGGCGCTAACCCCTCCTAGTCCAATCCCGAAAAGGAGGGCGAGATCAGCTCTGAAGGGCTGAGTGGCAGTACCCAGTTTGCAGACGTCTCCTGAGTTGTTGTCTCCTGGGCCCGGCTGTCGGGGCCTGGGTGGGTTTACCACCCTACCCTAGACTTCCACAAGACAACTGAGACACGCCCTCCTTGTGCTCTTCAAAGGAGGCTTGCTGGAGTGGAATGGTTGATGTGGCTATGAGGATTGAAAAGTTGTGTTAGGCGACCAGATTGAATTTCCCCATAAGCCCTCGTTCTCGCACCCCTGCTCCCAGGATCAACTTTACCATCCCCCTTCAGCCTAGATCCAGACTTGCCATTTCGGGGGCTGGGCGCCAGGCCAGTTGAAAACAATGTCCAAAGGAACTGGAGCTGCCAACTGCAACACCAGCGCAGACTGCCCCCCCCCAGACCCCCAGATTGCCCTCCGCGCTCCCTGGGAACTACCCTCACCACCCACAACCCCCTCCCCCAAGGAACATCAATGCCCCTTTCATCCCCACTTGGCAGGTCTGTTGGAAAGAAGTAGAGGCCAAGAGGGAGGAGACCTGGGCAGGCTCAAACCCAGCTTTAAAAAGAAAACAGTACCTAGACCTAAAGAGCTTTCCTAAATCCCCCAAATGCAGCCCCAAGTTTTCTTTCCTCCTACACCGCTCGTAAGTACTGTCCTAGAAACTGGCACAGAAACCTGGCTTTCTAGTTTCCTGTCTAGCCCCTGGGTGCAGGTTTAACACTCTCCTGGACAAGAAGCCTGCTGGAGTTAGGATCACAGCTACAGATGGCTAGTAGAAAGGGCAAGAGAACCTAGACTGAGCACTTCAGCCTGAAGGCTTCTTAAACCTGTCTAAAGAAGACATACTTGGAGATGGGGAGGAAGAGACTGGAAGGTTCCAGCATCTAAATTCTTCTCTGGGTCAGGATGACTCAGGGGGAACCTGATAAGAGGCAGACACAGGTTCTTGGGGAGGGCCAGGGGTGGGAAGTTTCCACTGAGATGTGTTTACTTCCTAGATCTAGGGGTCTCTAGGCTGCTCCTGATGACACAAAGAAAATTGGATCTGCCTCATTGTTCTCTACTGTTAGGGCAGGTTCAAGACAGACCTAAGTGCCAGTGTTCCAACATGGACAATATCTAACCTACTTTCTCAGGGTCAAAAGCAGTTTCAAACTATGCTTTCAGCCAAGTGACAGTATTTTTCTTTCTTTCTTTCTTTTTTTCTTTTTTTTTTTTTTTTTTAGGTTTTTCAAGACAGGATTTCTCTGTGTGTCCTGGACTCACTTTGGAGACCAGGCTGGCCTTGAACTCACAGAGATCCTCCTGCCTCTGCCTCCCGAGTGCTGGGATTAAAGGCGTGTGCCACCATGCCCAGCTTAGATTGTGCTTTTTTTTTTAAAAAGATGTTATGTTTTTATTTATGTGTCTGAGTATGATTATATGAATACAGTGCCCATGAAGGCCTGAGATATCAGATCCCTCTGGACCTGAAATTACTGGCAGTTGTTAGCAGCTTGATATACCCAGGTCCTCTGCAAGAGCATTATATGCTCTTAACTATGGAGCCATTTCTCTAACTATTCTTAGCATAGTCATTCTGTGAGACAGGGTATCAGGTATTCCTCAAACTGGTCATGTGTCTAAGGCTGGCCTTGAACTCATCTTCCTGCCTTGGCCTCCAGAGTTCTGTGATTACAGGCAGGTGACACTGTACTTAGGTACCATAATGGGTTCTCCAGCAGGAATAGTGGATAGAAAATCCTAATTGGGGAACATTATGGTAACAGAGCTGGCTTGTGGAGTAAATAGGAGTAAAGTATTGAACTTAGAAAAATGGCTGTTCAAGGGCTGGAGAGAAAAATGGCTGTCCAAAAGCCTCAGATATGAGCCCCAGATAATCTTCCTGATGTGACATAAAAAAGACTTGGACCCCACATCTGAAAGAGGGCTAATATTCAAAATTTACAAAGAACTCAAGAAAGTAAATGCCAAGAAACCAAATAATCCAATAAAAAAATGGGGAACAGAGTTAAACAGAGAATTCACAAAGGAAGAATCCCTAATGGTTGAGAGACACTTGAAGAAATGCTCAGCATCCTTAATCATCAGAGAAATGCAACTCAAGACAACTCTGAGATTTCATCTCACACCTGACAGAATGGCTAAGATCAAAAGCTCAAATGACAGCACATGCTGGTGAGGTAGTGGAGAAAGGGGAACCCTCCTCCATCGCTGGTGGGAGTGCAAGCTTGTACAAACACTATGGAAATCAGTCTGGCAGTATCTTAGAAAACTTGGAATAGCTCTACCTCAAGACCCAGCCATACCACTTCTGGGTCTACATCCAAATGATTCCTCACCAAACCACAAGGACATTTCCTCATCTATGTTCATAGCAGCCATCTAAGTTTCTAGCTTATTTGTAAAAGCTAGAAACTGGAAACAACCCAGATGTCCCTCAACCAAGGAATGGATAAAAAAAAAAAAAGTTGTACATCTACACAATGGAATACTACTCAGCCATCAGAAACAACGAAATCATGCAATTTGCAGCCAAATGATGGAACTAGGGAAGCTCATCCTGAGTGAGCTAACCCAGACTCAGAAGGATGCACATGACATCTATTCACTTATAGTTGGATTTTAGCCATATAGTACAGGATATCTATACTATAACCAATCACCAAAGGGAACAGGAACATAGACTTGGTTTCCTATCAATGAAACACTTCGCCCTAGTGGTGCTGCCTTGTAGGCCCCCAGTGTATGAGGCCCTCATATGACTGCTGAACTGGGGCGGGGGACTGATATGTAGGGACACTCCACTCCAGAGGAGTGGGATGGAAGGGATAGGGGGTAGAGGGTGGGAGGGTGGGACTGGGAGGGATGGAAAGAGGGTACTGTGATGGAGATGTAACCTGAAGTAATAAACATTAAAAAAAAAAAAAGACTTGGGCCTGGAGTTAGAGCTTGGTGGTTAGGAGGTCTAACTGCTCTTCCAGAGGACCTTGGGGGCTCAATTCCCAGCACCTACATGGCAGCTCTCAGTGGTCTGTAACTCTGGTCCCAAGGGATCTGATGCTTTCCCCAATACCCTCTTCTGGCCTCCATGGGCACCAGACCCACACATGGTACACAGACATAAAATTAATAAATTGAAAAAAATACTTGAATAAGATGCAAAAATAGGCCGGGGTTGGGTTGTGGTGCATGCATGCCTTTAATCCCATCACTTGGGAGGCAGAGGTAGGTGGATCTCTGTACTTGAGGCCTGCCTGGTCTCCAAAGCACATAGACCAGGACAGCCAAGGCTACACAGAGAAACCCTGTCTAGGGGGGAAAAGCAAGAATAGGAATGGAGAAGAATGAATTTGTTTTATTTTTCGAGACAGAGTTTCTCTGTGTAGCCCTGGCTGTCCTGAAACTCACTCTGTAGACCAGGCTGGTCTTGAACTGAGGCCTACCTGCCTCTGCGTCCTGAGAGCTGGGATCAAAGATGTAAGCCACCAACACCCAGCAGGATTGAACTTACAAAATTAAAAACTGTTTACAGGAATTAAGACCTGATTAGATAGGTAAGACGGGAAAGTGACCAATCTTTGTTGTTGGATCCCTGAAATTCATCTCTCTTACAGGGTTTTCTCTAGAAAGAAACCATTAAGGGACATTTGGAACAACTCAGAAACTTATCCGGGAGATTTTCAGAGTTTGAGATTTCCTCTGACACATTTCACTGTGCTTTATATAGATCTATCATGCTCCAGGGCCTCTGCTTCTTCCCTCTCAAGTCAACAGTAGAAGCTCTTTAAAATCCCTGCTGCAGTTGTTTTCCCACAGCCTGAGGGATTCAGCCTGCTGCTGGTCAGTAAACCTGAGCTGGGAGATCAGCCAGGAGGCCAGTGTTCAACTCAAGCCAGCCTGTTCTTTTCATTCCAAGTATTTCAGTGATTGGCTCTCCCCAAAATGTACATGGTAAAATCCTCCCAACATGGTGTTATTATCAAGTGGGATTTTGAGGGATCATGATGAGGTTTTGTGAGGGTATAAGGATGAGATAACAGGAATGAGATTAGTACCTTTAAATCAAAGAGAGCTCTACCATGCAAGGGCTTAGTGAGGCCAGAACCCTTAAAATTATTAAATTGAAGTGATTGGGAGGGGGATTGATCATCTGAAGGTGCCATCAGACTTTACACAGCTTGAAGTTCTTTCTTACTTCAACACCGTGGCTAGACAACTCCCAAAGACAAGAAATTAATTAATCTCTGCTTCGGATGCCCGAAGGGAAGACAGCGTAGAGGCCAAGCCATAGCCAGAGGTGATGTCATATAACACTGTGACATCACAATTCTCTTCTGCTTTCCTCACCAGCTTTTACCTTCCTGTTCCCACACCTCCTCAGTCATCTGGCTCCCACACAGCTGCACACATCTGTACACAAAGGTACAGACACCATCTGGGGTCCTAGGTAGATGAAAGTAGTGGATAAGGAGGATTCCTAAGGCATAGGAGTTTAGAGTTTAGGCATGACATGACAGTGCTGGGGAGGGAAGGCCCGTGCTCACTGCTACAGTGGGGTGGAAAGGTGAGGGAGGAGAGCAACTGTTCTGGTGCTGCTGTGGCTTTCATCCCTCAATAATCTCATCATCCCTCACTCCCCAGTCCTCTTCCCCACTGCCCCCTGCTGCCTCTCTCCCACCCCTGCAGTTAACCATGTCCTCAGAAGCTGAAAAAGCATTCAACCGATTTGCTGTCTTTGGAGAATCATCCAGCAATGGCACTGAACTTAGCAACAAGAACTTCTCCAAACTCTGTAAAGACTGTGGCATCATGGACGGCAAGGCAGTGACCCCCACAGATGTGGACACTGTGTTCAGCAAAGTGAAGTAAGGAGCCAAAGGTGGGGGTGAAGTGAAAAGGCTATTGGTGGCAGCACCATTTGTTTTGTTTGGTATGAGACTATCTGAGGAGCCCTGGCTATCCTGAAACTTTCTCTGTACACCAGGCTGCCCTCAAACTCACAGAGATCCACCTGCCTCTGTCTCCAGAGGGCTGGGATTAAAGGTGTACGCCGATGGTCTGGCACCTCCTGGCACAGTTCTTATGATAGAAGATTTATAAGGAGCACCTGGCAGGTGCTGGGTGCTGTCCCTGGCCCTATTTTCAGGGTTCATTGGCAGGATAAAATAGGCTATGCCTGATTAAGAAAAAGGTACATGATGGGAGGTAATGACTTCATACTCTACAGTTTCTGGATTTTGTATGACTGGCCAGGGCCAAGAACGCCAAAGGCATCACCTTTCAACAGTTTCAAGAGGCAGTGAAGGAGCTGGGCCAGAAGCTCTTCAAGGAGAAAACCCCAGATGAAGTTTTGGAAAGTATTTATAAACTCATGGAAGACAAGGACCCTGCCGCCACTGTGAGTAATGCTCTTAATTTTTTTTTTTTTTGTGACAGGGTTTCTCTGTGTATCCCTCGCTTGTCCTGGACTCACTTTGTAGAGCAGGCTGGTCTTGAACTGACAGAGATCTGCCTGCCTCTGCCTCCCGAGTGCTGGGATTAAAGGCGTGTGCCACCACACCTGGCAATTACAGACAGCTGTGAACAGCCATGTGGGTGCTGGGATTAGAACCCAGGTCCTTTGAAAGAGCAGCCAGTGCTCTTAACCACCGAGCCCCACACTCTTAGTTTTTGTCTGGTCTTTTTCTTCCTTCCTTTCCCTCCCTTCCTTCCTTCCTTCCTTCCTTCCTTCCTTCCTTCCTTCCTTCCTTCCTTCCTTCATGTCTGTCTGTCTACCTTTCTATCTAGCAGGACCTTATTCTGTTAGCTTAGACTAGCCTAGAATAACTTGACCGTGTGACTCAGGCTAGTTTTGAACTGAAGCTCTTCATACTTCAGCCTCTCAAATGCTAGGATTATAGGTGTGTGCCACCACACCACCTACAAGTGATAACATTCTTCATCTTCAGCCCAGAACCCTACTTCCCTAGACTCTACTGCTCTATGCTCCAAACCCTGTCAGCAGTGTAATACAGGAGACAGGGTGGAAAGCCTGTGGTGCATTGTCTGTGCTGGAAGACCTTAGAGCCCTTGTAGTCATTCCAGAGGTAAGAGAACTGTGGTATGGAAAGAGACACTTGCTCCAGATGCAGTTGGAACCCCCAGCTACACCCTTAGCCATGGAATAGCTATTTCACTAGTGGAATTTAGATTTCTGAGGTCTCATGTCTGGTCCAGAGTCCTCAGTCTCCTGTGGCTAGAGAGGCACAAAAGCACCAGAGGACTTGGTGCCTGCTCCCCAAGGTTTAATCTCAGACCTCCTACCTCTCACCTCTCTCCTTCCTAAATTGTTCCCTCTTAACAAATAGTGCTCTCAACTTGGCACCTTGGGGGTGGGGGCTTGGGACTAAAGCCCTCTGGCAGTAGCTTGATCAGAATAACTTCTCTGGATACAGAAAAACCCACCATCCTTTCCCAACAGGAATCTCAAGAGTAGATGGCCCTGAGTTCCTGTCCACAGCTGCGTCTGGTCCTCATGAAGCAGCACCTTGCCAGAGGTAGAGCAAGCACTCTCAGCATGTATTCTAAGGCTCTAAGACCGAATGTGGGGAAAGGCTGCGCTTGTGAAGGGAAATGAAGGCTCACTCACCCTCTGGCTTGCAGACAGCAGCCACAGTGGGTAGTAGCTTGACTGACAGACACCAGTAAGTACACTCAAACCCACAAGGAACGCTTTGATGAGAGTGGCAAGGGGAAAGATATCAAAGGATGGGAAGAGACCACAGACAACTCGGGCTATATGAGTGGCTACAAGGGAGCTGGCATCTATGACAAGAAAAGCAAGTAGAAAGGAGCCATCTTAACCTGCAAGCTTCTTGGCCCTATGTTTTTAACATCAGGACATCTAGGAAATAATAAAGTGTGTGTGCAGCATCTAGTGAGTTCCATCTCATGAGTTTAAGAAACAGGTTAGCCCATACACAGAGAAAGGCCAAGGAGCCAGGGTTTTCAGCCGTGGTGGACCCTTTACCCTGCTAAGCCTCACGAGTACCAGTCATAAGGTGGTAATCTCCCTGGCAACTGCTCCTGAGAACAGGACTAGAGAAAACATTTGGAGATAAGAGTTAAATCAGATGCAGAAGAAAAAAAAAAGTATTTGCTTACAGTGTTCACACATCAGTGATCTCCCCAAAGGGTACCATAGTTCTTGATTTGGCATTCCATGACCCAGATATTCATTTATTAGACCCTTGAATGTGTCTCCCAACTTCCTCAACTGTTAGAATCCAACTTTTGTTGGGAGATAAATAGAAGCCAGGAAGGGAAGCCTGACAACTATTCAAAGCACAAATCTATTTTCAGGCTGGGGAGAGAGAGAATCTCTTTGCTTGTTTGTTTGGTTGGTTGGTTGGTTTTTGAGACAGGGGTATCACTGTACAACCCTAGCTGTCCTGAACTTACTTTTTGTAGACCAGGCTGGTCTTGAACTCACAGAAATGCACCTGCTTCTGTCTCCTAAGTGCTGGGATTAAAAGTTTTCACCCACCCCACCACCATCATCATGCCCACAGAACGGAAGAATTTTCCATGTGCTAAGAGTAGTTTTGAAGGATGGTCAGAGATGGGTAGTCATCAGGACACCAAAAGCAGGGAAGGGAATTAAATCATAATTGAGTTAAATGTGTTTTTAACATTTTATTTTGAAATTCACAAGAAGTCAGTACAGAAAGGGGCTCATGGACCTTTTGCCCATTTCTCCCCAATGTCACTTTCCATGACAGGAGCTGGGCCTGCCTCATTGGCTCTCTGGAGTCTTGGAAAGTTGGGTAGAGATAAGGGAGAAAGGGGGGACAGAAAGACCTTGGGAAAAGCAGAAAAGATCATTTGAAATTCTAGTGAGCCAAGGTGAGGGAGGGATGGAAGACAAAGGTTGGGGAAAAGTAGGCAGCATGGCTAACAGTGATTGGGAAAGGAAGCTCTAGGCTCCATGGTTGGAACAGAATAAGGAAGGATATGAAGGGGAAATCACAGAGAAGTGCAGACTGGAGACAGAGAGGGCTTTGAAGAAGTGAGACAAAATGGGCCTAAAGGTCCTAGGGAGGTTTTTATTGCTGGAGAATGGCAGGAATTATAAGGGAAATGGGGGGGGGGGGCGGGTATGACCTGACACTGAAAACAGGAACAGGGAGCCATACTGGAGCTGGGTGCCTGTTGCCATGGTGTGAGCTGAGGCCTGGGCCTCCATCCAGAAGTCGGGATCTGGCCCAGTAGACAGACAAGCACTGCCAGCTGGACACACTCAGCTTCTTGGGTGGGTTTTACTGTCACTGGGAGAGGGAGGCTCATGATGGGGGTGATGAGAAGGTGAAAAGAGCCTGAAGGAGGGAGGGGCTCTGCTTCAGAAGTCAAGGAAGGAGGAAGACTTGCTGCCAGACTCGGTTTGGGAACAGGCCTCTTCGGTGTGGCATGTAGAGGCCTGTACTAGGTGGGACTGGTTTGGGAACCATGTCCCTAGTAGAGGCCAACAATACCTATGGGCTCAGCATCATGCTTGCGGGAGCAGAGCAAGTACAGCCTTTGGTTGGTCAGGGTGCTGTTGTAGCTACAGCTGGTTGGTGGCTGTTTGTGGCCCAACATGCAGACTGTAATCGGGAAGGAGTTCTGAGTGAGGGTACAATATTCATTGTAGTTCTCACAGAAGCTCTCGCTGTGCTTACAGAACTTCCGGATGCCTTCCCAGGGGGCATGTACCACATAGTGGATCTTAGGACAATACCAGTCCTTCAGTCTGCCTCTCACATAGGCCATGAGGCCATTACAGTATCCGTGGAAACCATCTGGGTAGCTAACCTTGGGGTAGTCAACATGTAAGGTGCGGAAGTTCTTGATGGCGGTCTGCATCTTGATACCTATTACCAGAGGTGGCTGGAGGAAAAGGAGCCAGACCACATCTGGTGCCATGCCTTCTGTTGGGAGAATTAAGGTAATTAGAGGCACATTAGACATAGAGAGACTGTCCACCCTTCCCAGAGTCTCCAGGATTCTCCAACTTTCCATATGTACCTCCCCTATCCTCCAAGAACTGCTTTGGGACCTTACAAATTCTGACACTCCAGAAAGATGAGGCACTTGCTCTAGGCCACCCCTTCCACTGGTCATCTACAGCCAACTCTCCTCCTGGTGGTTCACCCCAGGGTCTCAGTCTCACCCAGTCCTTGAGCTCTGGTCCTTGGTACAAATGTTTCTGACTGCTCCTTGTTTGCTAGCACTCGAGGGAATGGAGAACCGCTGCCTCGGCAATCCCTGACAGCTCTGCAGGAAGAAACTGAACACTGGGGGTGAGAGTTGGGGGAGGCAGGGACACATCTTGCCTAAGGACACTTACCATCTTGAGGTAGGATGAGACTAAAAAAGGTTTCTGGATAAAGACCAGTCTGGAAGGAGGGAGGGAGTGTTCCCTGGGTTTGAGAAGCCCTGTGCTAAGGAGGTTAGATGGGTAGGAGGAAAGAGACATTAGTGTCTGGTCTCCTTGCTGATCTCCTCAGAACACTTAGTTCCAATCTCCTGGCCAGAAATCCCTAAGTTCCTGGGCCGCCTTTGATGTTTGCTCTGGCCCACTTGTCCTGCTTTTAGCAAAATGAGAAGGAAAAAACAATCTTTTCTCTGAAGAACAAAGTGTTGTCCGTTGATCAAGGGCTTCACCAATGTCTTATCCCACTTAAAAGCCCTGGGAGCCATGTCACCAGAACCTCCCACCAAAGTAACAGGTTGAGAACAAAGAACCTCTAGGACTTCCCACAGTCTTCATCAATGCTCAGATGATCGTGCCAACCCTCTTCACCCGTGACTCAGGGCCTGTGGGGTCAGAGCACTGCTAGATGTCTCTGCATGCTGCCTCTGAAGCCCGAAGCATGGCAGGTTGGCTCTGATAACATTATCTGAGACTTGAGAGAATGTCAGCCACCTGGCCTGATCAGATTCTTGGAACTGGCTGGCCTGTGGTAGTTTGTCCTGCTAAGGAGAGGGCCAAGTTCCTCAGCTTTATATCAAATATCTGGATCTACATCAAAGTCAACAAGCTAGCTTCAAGGAACCAGCCAGCTCTGGCCCTAGGTCTAACAGGCCTTTGAGCCTTGTCTCCCTGCAAGTATTCTCCACATTTGCACATTCTGGGGCTTCATCTGTGGCAGGCTCCCACTGTGTATCCCAGGCTGGTCTCAAAATGGTTATCCTCCTGTCTCAGCTTCTTGAGTGCTGTGTCTCTAGCACTCAAGAAGACTCAAGACCAGCTCTTTGAGCTTTTTCTTAATACCTTTTCACCTTCAGCAATAGAAGAGGGAGTCAGAAGGCAGACAACTGGGAGCTCAGGGGCTCACTGTGGAGCTCAGGGGAAGGAGGACTTGGTCTCTCTGTGGTCCCTCATTTGCAGCCTCCTCTGGACTTCTTGTTTGTTCTGGCTGCACAAACCAGAGTCCAAAATTAAATCTGTTCCCCTCAAACTTAATTCTTTTGCCTCTCTGTCATTGTTTTCCTGTTGCTATAAGAAGCAACATGGGAGCAGCCCTCAGAATCTGATTTTTAAAACTCTCCCCATATCAGTCCCTCCCATACATACTTCTTTCCTAGCTCAGTCTCTCCTCTTACCTGGGGACACCACACACTCAACTCCACTAAGTCTCACTATCTTTCATTCAACTACTGAAAAAGAAACTAGTTCCCATGGGGCTGGAGAGGTGGTTCAGCGATTAAGAGCCCTGGCGGCTCTCCTAGAGGACCCAAGTCAGTTCTCAGCAGTCACATGGTGGCTCGAAACCACCTGTAACTCCAGTTGCAGGAGATCTGATACATTTCTTCTGGCCTCTGTGGGTACCAGGCATGCAGGTGATACACATGCATTCATGCAGGCAAAATACTTGTACACATTAAAAATAAATTTAAAATTCCCTGTTTCGTTTAACCCTTTGTAAGTTTCATGTCTCTCAGTATATAATCCAATCAACATCTCACAGGAAGTAAGACTGTCATGATCTTGCTCTTGCCCGTGTCTGTATGTGCGTTTACATCCCTGCCAGCTTCCATCTTGACGGGCATCCCACACCCATGCCCATCCCTGCCAGCTTCCATCTTGACGGGCATCCCAC
>CAJQZJ010032031.1:5811710-5826637 GCA_907164525.1 Lophiomys imhausi | reverse complement strand
TTTCTTTCTTTCTTTCTTTCTTTCTTTCTTTCTTTCTTTCTTTCTTTTTTTTTTGAGACAGTGTTTCTCTGTGTATTCTTGACTGTCCTGGACTCACTTTGTAGACCAGGTTGGCCTTGAACTCACAGAGAACCATCTGCCTCTGCCCCCCTAGTGCTGGGATTAAAGGTGCATGCCACCACGCCTGGCATTTGCAGACAGCTGTGAACTGCCATGTGGGTGCTGGGATTTGAACCCCGGTCCTCAGAAGAACCACCAGTGCTCTTAACCACTGAGCCATCTCTCCAGCTCTGGCAACTTTTTTTTTTAAAGCATTTAATTGGGCTTACTGCTTCAGAGGTGTCAAGTGAAGGCATGGCAACAGGAACAGCAGAGAGCTCACATCTTGATCCAAAAGCAGGAGGCAGAGAGAACAGCTGATGGGGAACACTGTGGGCTTTTTGAGACCTCAGAGCCTAGTGGCATGCCTCCTACAACACGGTCACTGTCTCAGTTGCTATTCTATTGCTGTGAAAGGATAACTCTTATAAAAAGGAAGCCTTTTATTGGGGAGCTGCTTAGTTACGGTTTTAGAGGGTTAGTCCGTGACCATCATGGTGGGAAGCAGACAGGCATGCCACTGGAGCGGTAGCTGTGAGCTTTGTTTCTTAAAACATGGTCTCTCTACAAAGCTGTGACTGTCCTGGAACTCACTATTTAGACCAGGCTGGCCTTGAACTCAAGAGATCCACTCACCTCTGCCTCCCCAGTACTGCGATTAAAGGAGTGCACCACCATGTCTGGCCCAGTAACTGAGGACTTTTCACCCTGGTCTGTGGACAGTAGAACAACACTGGGCCTTCCATGGATTTTTTGAAACCTCAAAGCCCACCCCTAGTAAAACACCTACTCCAACAATACCACACCTACTCTAACAAGGCTACATCTCCTAATCCTTCCCAAGCAGTTGCACTAGTTAGGGACCAAGCCCATGAACCCACAGTGGCCATTTTCATTCCACTGCCTGGCCCCATAGCCTTGTAGCTATACCACAATGCAAAATGCATTCAGCCCAACCTCAAAAGTCACCATAGTTTTTCACTCTCAACACTGATCAAAAGTCCAAGGTCTCTTTTGGGTCTTAAAATAAATTCTTTACGGGCGGGCCAAGATGGCGGCGACCTACACTGACGCATTTTGAACGCAGGGGAAAAAAGAGCCATAAAAAACACAGAGTTATTGGGCACTGTGCAAAAACCGGAGGGGCTAGACCCCCCCCCCGGAACACTCACAGCTCCCAAGGGACTGTTAAAAGTCCCAGGGCAAGGCTCTCCCCATCTCTCACAGACACGGAAGCCACTAAACCCGGGATTCTGGAACTCCCATTTGGAGAGGCGCCTGGAGAATCGAAGCGTCCATTAGGGGAGCCCGGGGACGGCTGGACAGCGGAATCCTCAGCAGAGAGCAGAATCAGGCACCAAGGAGGACGAGTGACCCAGTTGATTCTGCCTGGCAGACTTCCTCAATAGCTGTCTCCATCGGGGGCCTGCAACCACCACAGCAATCCAATGTCACTGGGACCGCTCAGCTCTACACAATGCCCTGGCAGGAACCTCAGTGAAGCCTGCAAGATCAGCTTCTGCCTACAAACCCCTTAGGTCATCTAAACAGCTGAGAACAGAAGGACTGAACATAAAAGGAGTGTACTAACATTTTTAATCATTTTTCCCATTTGGGTTCAGGCCCCAAACAGGTCTACTACGACCCAAATCAGCAGGAAGTCACTTTAAGAGAGCGACGTCCCATGCCCAGTAGATGGGGAAGGTGTTTCTCCACCCTTCTTTTAGGTTATTTGAAGGATAACTGAAAACTCTGATATGTAGGGGAAGAGACTACAAGCTCATAAATGGTCCTGTCTTAATGGGTTTTGGAGGTTAGCCCCAGGGAATTCCTACTTTTCCTTTTCTGTATCCTTCTTCCTCTCCTATGTAGGAGTGCATGGGCTTGAGAAAAATGAGATATAGACATAGCACAGGAAGGTCCAAGAAGAAGGGGCAGATTACTGAATATGCCCTTATACCTTTGTATATTGATACAAAATTAGTAGTTTATTTGGCTAAAGTGGTATTGACCATTGTTTATTGTGCAAAAATAAGATTGTATTGGATTACATCGGTATTGATCTTTGTATATTGATACAAAATTAAGATTATAGTTGGCCACAATGGTATTGACCCTTGCATATGGACGTAATATTAAGATTATATTGGGCTACATAGGCATTGATCTTGGTATATTGATACATAATTAAGAGTATATTTAACCACAATTGAATAGATCTTTGTATATTGATACAAATTTAAAGGTAACGCTTCCTAATGGTATCATAACTAGAGATACTTAAAAATAAAATGTGAAGCTCTGACCTCTTGATACCAACCGTCTAAAACGGTCTAGGATAGTTAAAACACACTCCTAGTCATGCAAACATGTCACTTTGTTAGCTACTATGACAGTCTATCACAGATATTCTCTAAACTACCCAGTAATCAAGTTGCTAAGAGACAAGCAACATTTGCTTATCTAAATACAAGAGATGGATAGGGCATCTTCAAAAACCCCAAGAGATCTGCAGAATATGGCATTCAAAGATGTTATCTTAAATCAAGATTTTTTTTTGATATCGAGACATATCAGCACCTGACAGCACCCCCTATTCTACTAGTAGAAGATAAGCATCGAAGAACCTCCACTGTAAGATGGTTGAATTAGTGGCAAGCCTTTCTCTTGGCATGAAAAAACCCCTTGCACCAACTGCAGACAGACTGCTGTCCAAAAAGGACAAAACTTGGTAGCAGGGAAGTCGACAGCCTAGCTCTGCCAAGACAGGGTAGGTAAGTCCTTCATAATCCCTGCTCTACAACAAATGTCTGTCAGAGAAACAGGACCCAAAGGCTGAAGACTGATGCTGGAATGTATGAAGAGAAAATGGGAACTGTCCAGGCAGTCATTGGTATGTTCTTTCTTAGTTTTGGAAGCTGCAGGCCCTGCACTTCCTATATAAGCAAATGTATTTATCCCTCTCAGGTCTCTGAGGTGGTTGAAGAATAGACAGCTAGAGTCTCATAGTTAAATTTTGAATTGTTTAGGAATCAAGAGGGTGTTATAGATCTAAGAAGATACTCTTAAAAGTGTGTTGCAAGATAGTATGAATGTTGAGTCACATATAGACCTTTAAACTCATGGAGTTGGTTAGATAGTAGAATGTTAAAGTCAGGGGCCAAATATGTATAAACTGGACATTGGGAAGGTATACTGGGCCATTTAACTCTCATAAATGTGGCATATTTATAGCTATTGTTTTGTATAATACTTACTGTTATAAGAGAAGGAACCATCTGTTGGACTGAAAGGGGAAACTTCTGGGGGGAAGAGGGTGGAAGGGCGGGATAGGAAGGGGGAATAGGGAGGGGTTTGTTACTGAGATGTAACTTGAAGAAAAAAAAATAAAGTATTTAAAAAAATAAAATAAATTCTTTACTGTAAACCCTCATAAAATATAAAAGCAGATCACATACTTCCAACATCCTATGGCACAGAACATACATTACCATTCCAAAAGGGAGAAAAGAGGGCATAGTGGTAAAATACTGGACCAAAATGGGACTGAAACCCACAGGGCAAACTCCAAATTGTGTCTTAGATGGCTTGTTTAATCTCCCACTCCTGCTAACCTTGTTAAATGCAACACACTTCTCTTTTGTGAGCTGGTCCCACACCCTGAATGCTGCTCTCTTTGGCAGGTATTCTAAGCCAGCGCTGGCATCTCCAACATCTTGAGGTCTCCAATGGAGCCCAAGCTTCAACTTCACAGCTTCATAAAATGATTTCTCTTAGCCACCATGCAGGAACTCCTCTGACACAATCTGGTTTCATCGGCTTTCCTTAACTGTAAAGAAAGATGCCACAACCCCTTTCCTGTATCTTTGTTGGTGTTAAATCCAGAACCATATAGCCAAGCTGCCAAGCTCTTCTGGTTGCTGGGATTGGAACTTGGCCCCCTCCTTGACTTGCATTTGCATAAGCTTTCAATTGAGGATGGCTTCTTGGCTGAGGAAACCCCTCAAGTGTAGTCTTTTCACAGGTTGCAGGATTATCTGGTGGTGTGTTGTCCTGAGGGTGTCACTCCCTTTATTCCATTTGGAATCAGGTCTTTTTTTAAACTTCTCATTTCTTTCAGTCTAAGCCTTGGCTCCAACATTACATTTCTGTTTTGTTTTTTTTTGGTTTTTTTTTTTTTTTTGGTTTTTCGAGACAGGGTTTCTCTGTGTAACAGCCCTGGCTGTCCTGGACTCGCTTTGCAAACCAGGCTGGCCTCGAACTCACAGAGATCCGCCTGCCTCTGCCTCCCAAGTGCTGGGATTAAAGGCGTGAGCCACCACGCCCGGCACCAACATTACATTTCTTGATGGCCTTTTTCTTTTTATTTTTTTTTTCAAATTGTGTATTTCTTTTTGCCCTGCTTGTTCTTTCTCTTTACAGATCTGCATAAGAATGATCACTAGGGCTGGAGAGATGGCTCAGCGGTTAAGAGCACCGGCTGCTCTTCCAGAGGTCATGAGTTCAATTCCCAGCAACCACATGGTGGCTCACAACCATCCATAATGAAATCTGGTTCCCTCTTCTGGCCTGCAGATATACCTGCAGACAGAACACTGTATACATAATAAAGAAATCTTAAAAAAAAAAAAAGAAAAGAAAAAAGAAAAGGAATGTGGATCTACAGACATGAAAAACAGAACCAAAACAAAACAAAACAAAACAAAAAAAAAGAATGATCACTAATAACCATGTTACGCAGTCAGTACTAGGTTGTCTTGAAATCTTTTCAGCCAATGGCATTAATACAAAACTTTTCAATTTAGCCTCTGACAAAATTTTTGGACAAGGGTAGAAAGCAGCCACATTCATTATCAAAATACCAGAAGAATGGTCTGTAGACCACTTACTAATATTCTTGTCCCCTGAAACTTCTAGTCAAGCCTCCACAGTCCACGTCATCCTCCACATTACTGTCATCTACATTCCTACTTGGATGGCCCATTAAATCCACTTTTCTAGTCCAGCGTCCACAAGTCTTCCATATTTCTGTAAATAACAGCATGGTCATGTCTGTCACAGGAATACCCCAGTCCCTGCTAACAACTTCTGTCTTTGTCACTTTGTTCTATTGCTATGAATAGACACCATGACCAAGATAACTCTTATAAAAGAAAGCGTTTCACTGGGAGCTTGCTTACAGTTTTAGAGGGTTAGTCCATGATCATCATGGTGGGAAGCAGACAGACATGGCACTAGAGCAGTAACTGATAGCTTTACATCCTGATCCACAGGCAGCAGGCAGTGAGAAAAACATGGGGCCTAGCATGGGCTTTTGAGACCTTAAAGCCCACCCCCAGTGACGCACCTGCTCAACAATGCCACACCTACTCCAACTAGGGTACACCTCCTAATCCTTCCCAAACAGTTCTATCAAATTTTTACAAGTTGGAATCTTAGCTGGAGGGGGTCTAACCCAGAGGATAACGCTCCTATTCTGGCTATTTTCTATGCTTACTTGACACAAGCTATAGTCATCTGAGAGGAGTAAAACTCAATTGAGACAATGCTTTCATAAGACCAGGTTGTAGGCATACCTGCAGGACACTTTCTTAATTAATGATTAATGAGGGAGGGCCCAGCCCAGTTCATTATGGGTGGTGCCATTCCTTGGCTGGTGGTCATGGGTTCTCTATAAGAAAGCAGATTGAGCAAGCCATGGAGAGCAAGCAAACCAGTAAGTGGTATTAGGCCTCTCCTTTATTACAAGCCTTGGCTCTAACATTAAAATTTTTGGTCCAAGTACTCAAACACATGAACTTATGGAGGCCATTGTCATTCAAACTACAACAGTCTATTCCCTGGCCACCATAGGTTTATGGTTGTATTATAATTGAAAACCCCAACATCTTCCTGCTTCAGTCCTTTCCTAGTGTAACCACCACCTGCCAGACCCTGGACATAGCCTTC
Source organism: Lophiomys imhausi (assembly GCA_907164525.1). Classification (NCBI taxonomy): domain Eukaryota; kingdom Metazoa; phylum Chordata; class Mammalia; order Rodentia; family Muridae; genus Lophiomys; species Lophiomys imhausi. The sequence goes on along the minus strand of CAJQZJ010032031.1, from coordinate 5,820,589 downwards.
AAGAACGGGCACAAGAACTTCCACCAAAGTCAAGAACATATGTCCCTGATCATGTGTGAACTCTTCTCAGGGAAGTTCAAAAACTACAGGTATCATCTGAATGCCATCGTACACAGTAGCCTGCCACCCTCAAGAAGAAACTATGAGAGGGCTGGGCATGGTGGCAAATGCCTTTAATCCTAGCAGTTGGGAGGTAGGGGCAGGTGGATCTCTGTGAGTTCAACGCTAGTCTGGTCTACAGAGTGAGTTCCAGGACAGTCAGGGCTGTTATACAGAGAAACCCTGTTTTGAAAAACCTAAAAAAAAGAAAGAAGGAAGGAAGGAGGGAGGGTTAGAAGGAAGGAAGGAAGGACAGAAACTACGAGAGAATCCCTACTGGTTCCTGTGTGCACTTGGACCAAGCAAGTCCTCTAGGTTTTCAGACTTCTTACTCTTCAGTCAAGTCCTAAAGGGACTCCCAGACTCTGCTGTGCCCCTTTTCCGCCGTGCCTTCTCCTCCTCTCATCTCTGGGTTCTTTCTGCTTCAAGCTCTTTAAACAGAAGCTGGAGTTGACAGTGTTTTGCCCGGTTCTCAAAACCCCAAAGACCACCCAGGAGCCAACTCTGATGTAAATTCATGAGGGTTGTTTATTCAAACTCGAGCTTGTACTTCCAATGCTCACTGACACAGCAGTTCGAGTTGTGAGCCCTAAATTCAGAAAATATAGGGTTTTTATAGGGACTTAAACAAAGAAAGGGGTTTCTAACACAAGAATGGATGACATTTGGACAGACAAACCTGTCTATTCCTAATTAGCTCCTGTTGTTGCCATACCATTATCAGTGAACTTGACCAGCAGAAAGTTTGTTTAGACTTTTTGGGTGCTTTCTCAGAGTGAGCTGTCTGGTGATGATGAGGGAACACCCCTGGAATCCAAGGTCAGGTATATTTTGTTGTTTTTCCTGGAACTGGAAGTCAGCTCTGAGCCAAACCTAATACAAAATGGAATCTGTTTTCAAGATGGAGTCAGTCAGGCTCCACAACACTTTGGTAACTCAAATCTCCAAGGACAGTGTCTTCATATTTTTTGCTTATGTTCAGATAATTGCCCAGGACTTTCCAGCTCTACTCACCAGTAATGCCTTCAGTTCAGGCGACAGGGAGATGATATGCCCCTACCTGAACTCCTCAGGCCCAGGCAAACTGCCAGTGTAGAGAGCCAGGAACTTATCTCCAAGATAAAGATGAGCAAACTCAAGGGGGATGGACTTCCTGGTTTATACCTTTGACTGTGTCTCCCCTGCTCTATCTCCCTCTACCTTTCTACCTTATAAAAATATGACAATGGAGAAGGGGAGTGTGCGATTGGTAGGCAGGGCTGTTTCCATTCCTCGGGTGGAACTTTTCCAGCTCTGATTTGGTGAAGCAAATTCTGTGGGGACAGATAGCTTAAAGGAAAGAAGGCAAAGAAATTCCACATCATATTTATCCATCACTTCATGCCTTTAATGAGCCATCCATACAAATTGTCTAATCCCTGCTAATACAGACTTGGCAGGGATCACTTGCCTCCTTTATGGATGATGAGACAGATTTCAGAAAGCGTAATTTAAAAGGAGCTTGTCTAATTGGCTAGTGGTCGGACCTTGATGTGAAAACAGGTGCCCTTAATCGCTGTGCTGCAGTACCAGTTGGGCAAGAAATGAAAACGTTGCAGAGACAGGAGAAGTAGGTAAAAGTTCACTCATGGAGAAATGGATCCTGAAAGTTCTGTAGAGGTTGGTGCCCTGTGCTGGCCACTGTTACCTATGTAGCCGAGACACTGCTTATGAGGTATGCTGGGATCTTAATTCACTTTTCTCCTCTCCTCACTGCCCCCCCACCCCCTGCCCACTGTGCTACCAATCAAGGCTCCAGGCTGACTGTTGGTAGATAGATCCACTTGGCCTGAAGGCTAAGGGGAGTGTCCCAGTTTCATTCCATTTCCCCAGATCACATTTCCCTTGACCTTAAGGAACTTCCGTGGCCCACAGCTTGCTTGTCAGAAACAGACTGGTGAAGCTGACAGAACTTGGCTCTCTACACTGGCAGTTTGCCTGGGCCTGAGGATTGAGGTAGGGGGCATATCAACTCCCTGTCGCCAGAACTGAAGGCATTACTTCTCCCTCTGGTGAGTAGAGCTGGAAAGTCCTGGGCAATTATCTGACTGTTGCCACGCCTTCTCTCTTCCTTTATCTCAGTCCCAAAGTGTCCCATGCCCACTCTATGCCAAACCAGCCCCATTGTAACACCTTTTCTCTCCTGCTGAGTGGTTTACTCTACTCCCCTCTCTAGTGTACCCCTAGCTGGAGTCAGATGAGCTTTGGAGCCAGGCAGAATTTCATAATCCCGGCTCCTGGCTCAGTTGTTAAGTGACCTTGAACACTGTTATTGAATGTTCCTGCAGGTCAATTCCTTAAAGCAAAATGAGAATGATCCTGCCTACAAAGAGGATTGTTGGAAGATTTAGAAATAAAATTTAAGGCCAGGAGGTGGTGGTGCACGCCTTTAATCCCAGCACTCTAGGGGCAGAAGCAGGCGGATCTACAAGTTTGAGACTAGCCTTATCTACAGAGCTAGTTCCAGGAGAACCAGGGCTGTTACACAGAGAAACCCTGTCTTGATCCCTCCCCCCAAAAAAAAGAGTCAAACAAACAAGAAAAAGAAATAAAATTTGAGAGCTCCAGGTACCAGAAGGCACCAGATATTGGTGAATATTAGTGGTAGTAGTGTCTCTCTTTGGTAAAGAACAGATCAAGGTAAACACCATACCAAGCTTCCCAGGCACTCTCGTGGGTACCCTAGCAACGTTATCTTTAGGCCAATCCTGCTGAGTAAACAGGGTTTGAGAAGATAGAGAAGAGAGGGGAAAGATTATCTGAGGCTGTACCTCAGTGGTATAGTACTCGCCCTATGCGTGTGAGAACCTGGGTTCAATCCCCAATTACTGTCTGAAGAGGGGGAAAAAAGGGAAAGGTATTAAGGAGGTGAGCTACTGCAGGGAAAGTGACAATTCGAACAGGATGTAAGGCCAGCAAGTGGGTGAGTTGGCCCTTATAAGGCTGGAAAGAGACACACTAAACATACTCTGCAACTAAAGGCCAAACAACTGAGTAAAATCACTACTTCCTGAGGAGAGTACTGCCACCATATTGTGACTTGCAGAATACTCAAAAAATATAAACTTTTCCCCCAAAACTCAAACAATTATTTAGTATTCCTGGGGTCACCATACTGGACATTTATACATTCATGTATTTATTTATGTATATGTGTACGTGTGTGTGTGTGCTACTGGGAATTGAACCTAGAGACTCATATATGCTAGGCAAACATTCTACCACTACATTACATATATTCCCCAGCACATTACATACTCATTCTAAATAAATGGTTTTTAACTAAGATGCACAGGAGGGCAAACACTTATTTTTTTCCCCATAATTCTTTGCACTTTTTATTTGTGAAGTGCTTTAAAAGTTTCTTGGGCAGGGGTGGTATGGGCCTGCCACACGCACATGTGGAGATCAGAAGACAAGTTGCCGTGAGTTCTCCCCTTCCATGTGTGTGTGTCCCAGAGACTGAACTCAGGTTGTCAGGCTGAGCCATTTCAGCCCCATTGCTGATGACTTCTGATGTCTGTTAGAGGTTTGGAGATAAACATCTTCCCCACAAAAATTTGAAGTGGCTAAAATTACACCTTTACTGCTTCTTCCCAAAATGAAACCAATTTCTAGTTGTTTTTTTTTTTTTTTTTTGGAAAAGATCATCTCCCTAAGTAGAATAAAAAACTAAGACGTTCTGCCAGTCAGTGGTGGTGCACCCCTTTAATCCCAGCACTCAGGAAGGAGATAGAGGCAGGCAGATCTCTGAGTTCGAGGCCAGCCTGGTCTACAGAGCAAGTTCCAGAACAGCCAGGGCTACAACAGAGAAACCCTGTCTCGAAAAACCAAAATCATCAACAACAACAATAAAAAGAAGTTCTAAAGTAGGCTCAACGGCAAAGTCCTTGGTTACATAGAAGGGAGCTAAGGGTTTGATGGGTGGGCAAGAAAAAGGAGAAGGAAAAAAATTAGTGCAGGGAAAGTAAGGAAAGGAGGGTTTTTAAAGTAAACCAAGTGGGGGAGCAGCTCCTGCCTTTAATCCCTGTACTCAGGGTCAATAACAGGAGGAGCTCAGGAGCAGCTGACCATAAGGCTACCCTGGGTTACACAGTGAGTTCCAGAACAAATAGCTTGAAGCAAAGTGAGACAGACCAAACGCAAAGAAAACAGTTTTCAAGAAAGTTGTGTTGGCAGAAGGCCTTGGGGAAAATAACTAGGATGGAGCAAGGGTGCCTTCTAGGTGGATGGCAAAGTTCTGTTGTTGTTTACTGTGTGGGGACTTCAGGGCACGGCGGCACAGTGAGTCCAGCACATCCAGGGATAAACAGAGAAACCCTGTCTCGAAACCCCACCTCCCCCCACCCCCGCCAAAAAAAAGAAAGAAAATAAAAAAGATTTCTATGTACTTCTGTGTATCTTAAAGTTATACCTCATCCTTTCTAGAACCTTCCAAGTGATGGTTCTTAAGGATAGTTTTATTTACATTGTTGAAACCTGCTTTAGTCTTTAACATAATTGCAGCCATTTTTATCTTCAGTCTCCCTTTTAGTTATAAGATAAAATTATTCCTACTTTGTTACCTTGTTACCTTGACACTTTAAAGAGTCCTCAGCTGCAGCTTCACTTATGACCAATTAAATTAGGCTGGAGAGATGGCTCAGCAGTTAAGAGCACTGACTATTCTTCCAAAGGATCTGAGTTCAAATCCCAGCACCTACATGGCAGTTTCAAACTATCTGTAATGGCTGGGCATGGTGACCTTTAATCTCAGCACTCAGGAGGCAGAGGCAGGCAGTACTGTTACACTGAGAAACCCTGTCTTCAGAAAAAAAACACCCCCCCCCAAAACCAACCAAACAAAAAATCCAATTATTATGTTGTTAGAGTCCACGAATAGCCACACAAACCATTCAGACACCACTCTCAGCTAGGTAGCAATGGTTTATTGAATGTACACCCCAAAACTGATCATGACCAGGGTCACAGAGAGGTCTCGAAAGCCTAACTGTGATGTCGGTCTGCTTCTAAAGCAGGCTTTTTATAGGAAAAACCATATCCAGGTAATACCAGGTAAACAGGTCTAGGAAACAAACTGCATCCAAGTGACAACCAAGTTCATGTATGAAACAAACCACATCCAGGTAACTATGTATAGGAAACAAGGGGCCGATAGTACTATATCATTTTTGACTAGCTAGACAAGGCATTTCTAACTGACCTTTAATTTGATTGGTCCTTTCGCTTGTTTTGTTTTCGAGACAGCATTTCTCTGTGTAGCCCTGACTGTCCTGGACTCACTTTGTAGACCAGGATGGCCTTGAACTCACAGAGATCCGCCTGCCTCTACCTCCTGAGTGCTGGGATTAAAGACATGTGCCACATGCCTGGCTGATCATTGTTATTGCAGCAACCAAATCCATTGAGTATCATATAATTAAATTATAGAATATTAGTTTATTTATATTCTTTTGTTTTGTATTATTTGTTAGATAATACTTTTATTATTTACTATATTGCAAATATATATAGTTCTTTTAAGCTTATCCAGCTCAGGAAGCTTCTCCTAATACTTATCTGCCACCACAACCCTTAACCCAAAAAGAGTTTCTCTATTACAGCCCTTACTGTCCTGAAACTAGGTCTGCAGACCAGGCTGGCCTTGAACTCAGAGATCTACTTGCCTCTGTCTCCTGAGTGCTGGGATTACAGGTGTGTGCCACCACACTCAGCTTCCTAATATTTATTTTACCGGTCAGTTAATTTTCCTGTTTTTTTAAGAGGAAAATGTGAAACAAATTAATGCTCATTTTTTAAATACCAGTATATGCTTTTGCAGCTATTAGCTATTAAAATTTCTATAATAAATATACATGTATGTTTGTATGATTGATCGAATTTTAACCTTTTTATTTATTTTTGTTTGTTTACTTCAGACAGGATCTTGCTCTGTATGTAGTTGTGGTGGGCAATCTTACCTCAGCCTCCCAAATTCTTGGGTTACAGGAATGAACCATCATTTCAGGCTGCATTTTCAACATTTCATAGGTTCACAAGGAAACTTTTCTCTCAGAGACACACTGAAGATGGTGCACCAATGTTTGGAACTGCCTTGGTATCAGTAGCAAATCCAAGGGCTTGCCTGGTTCTCCTTCCTGGCAACTCGGGCTTGTCAGGAGCCCATTTCTTCCTATTGTTTTTGTGTAGGAAGAATTTATAAGTAGTGCCTTTTCTATTCCCGATCATATCCTAAATAACTGACACAGAGACCCATTAAATCTATTCAACAAGCTTTAAGCACTACAGCTGGGCAAACATTCATCTGTTCTGACCCAACTATGCTCCTCTGGCTACTTCCCAGCCACGTGCCCCAAGTGACCTGCCATTTTAGTCTTGACCTGGTTCGCTCTGCTCCATGTGTTTGTCCTCATGGTGAACCATCATGGCCATCTCCTCATGTCCACCTCATGGTGACTTCTCATGACCCACCTCTCTCTAGGAGACCATCCTCCAACAGTCTTGGTCACAGTGCATTTTGGAACACCAGGAATAATAGGCTTCCCAAATGCCAAAGGTGAAGTCCAAGCTGAAAATAATTAAGGCTGGGGAGTCACTCAAGATTTCTGTTGCTGAGGGTGACAGCTGGAAACCTGCCAGTCACTGAGCAGGACTTTCAGGATTATTTGTACCTGTGTTGTAGAGGCTCCTGTAGCACAAGTGCAGGCATTTGTATTTCGTCTCCATTTTGATCATAAGGTGAAATTAAGTTCAAGTTCTCAGGCTTTGCTTCCCAGATGTAATTATTCATACTGACACTGAAAAATTATCCTGAAAGGTCAGACTGACCTACTCTTCCAAATGTCTTACTATGACGGTATGGTACTCATACTAAGTAATCTTAGTACTGTAGAAACCCCTAACCACAACCCCATCTACCTCACTTAGGACCAGTCAGCTTAAAGGTCAGCTGGTAATGCTTTGTCTAGTTAGCCAAACATATTTGGAATGTAATACTGCCCTCCCCTTACCATCTACTCTTGGTTTTCCTATAAAAAGCCTACCCCTGAGTGTCACAGTTAGGCTTCCGAGACCTCTCTGTGGCCCTGGTAAATAATGACCAGTTTTGGGGTGTGTGTTCAATAAACCATCACTATCTAACTGAGATCAGTGTCTGAGTTGTTTGTGTGACTATCCCTGAGCCCCAACAGTATCTAAGGGAGATAAACAGAGTTTAGTAAATAAATGAACTTAATACTGGAGCTAAGGTGAGCTAACTTTTCTAGCAATGAGGCTATCCAATTCAATAAGCTTTGGATATACATGTGTTAGGGTCCGAAAATCCAAAACAACCCAAGCAGCCACAAGAGTCCACCAAAGCAAAATCTTTACTGAATTAGGCACCAGAAACTGTGACCAGTCAGGGACAACAGCACAGACCCAGGAGGTAACTGAATCTTCAGATGTTCATCTTAGTAAGTATTTAAACAGATGACAAAAATTTATTGTAATCAGACTGTTACTGATCTATCAGGGCTGGCGAACACACTCGGGAGCTGAACTGTGAGCAGAGTCAGAAAGGTACAGAGTTTTTAAGCCCAAAATCCACAAAATCAGAATTTCGGTGTAGGGGATTTCCTTATGAACATGTCTTTGTGGCACACTTATCCTGTTCCCACTGGTTGGGTTATTCAGCTGTGGCAGGGCCACTTGCCTAGCATTCATGTCTCAAATTGCCAACCAGGATGTCACTTACCCACATACATGTCTCTTTCTGCCAAGCAGGATGTCAGTTACCCAGGGAGGTCTTGGCAACTTAAACTTTATTTGACCTCTATTTAAAATGAAAGTTTTATTCAAAATGGCTACAGTTTGGTTCCTTCTTACACATGGAGACTCAGAGGCATTAGAAAGCCTCTTTGCTAGTGATATGTTGCTAGAAGTTTCCAGTTTATAGGAGAAGAAAAAATTGTCCTTCATGATAGAAACGTGCTGACAGAAATTCTCTCCTCACCTAGGAAGGTGAGTAGGAAACATTCATACAGAGATACATCCTAAGACATCCAGTATCATGTAAATTCAACATGACTAGACATAAAGTGCTTAAAACAGTGGTTAGTATGCAGGGAAAGTTTGAGAGGTACTAATATTGATACCTTGTACTATGGTGCTAGATGTTGAGTAGCCAGATTGCAAGCACACTTGAGTTCTATGACAGAAGAACAAAGTAGTCGAGCAAAGCTAAGTCAAACTCCTCCTCATCTTCTACTACCAAAAAGGATTCCATGGGGCTGTAGAGATGGCTCAGTGGTTAAGAGCACCGGCTGCTCTTGCTGAGGACCTAGGTTCCATCACCCTCATGGCAGCTCACAACCATCTGTAAGTCCAGTTCCAGTGCATCTGGCATCTTCTTCCAACATCCTCAGTTGGCAGGCACACATACATACATGCAGACAAGACACTCATAAACACTCAAACACTTAAGATAAACAGAAAATCTTGTTTCTAGACAAAAGCAAGTTGTTAGGACTTCAGACCCAGGACCTGATCTCCAGATTCTCCCAGCATGCCACAGTCTCTACCTGTTAGAGTGCATGCTGGCACAACCTGCCCTCTATAATTAATTCTCCTCCCCTAGAAGCCCTTTCCTATATAATCTGGACATTTTGGGCGCATGCTCTCTCTCTCTCTCTCTTTCTCTCTCTCTCTCTCTCTCTCTCTCTCTCTCTCTCTCTCTCTCTCTCTCTCTCTCTCTCTCTCTC
>CAJQZJ010032031.1:5778067-5805125 GCA_907164525.1 Lophiomys imhausi | reverse complement strand
AAAAAAAAAAAAAGAAAGAAAAGAAAACAAATCTCATCATGGAAGCTGTAATATGTCAGAGTGTGTCCTCAGTATTTTGTCCACACTTTTCTTGCAAATGTTTATTCCAACTGGCTTCTGCTACTCTTCCAATACTGGATCCTCACTGGGACTCCTCTATGTCCTGTTTTGTCCTGTGTCATGGAGATCCTGCAGCTTTGATTGCAACACTGATGCCAATCATGTGCTACAGCAGTTCATCGATGGGGTGGGTGTTGGGGTGGGTCAACTCAAAGCCCGGGATCTGGGCCTGGGTGGTAGCTGAGTTGGTCAGTCCACAGGCTCTCCTTCACTTATACTACCAGGGCCAGCTCTCCAGCACTGGCCCACCTAGCTCACCCAGTGCCATAGTCAGCAGAAGGTAGGGTTAGCTCTCCTGCTCTCAGGCCTTTGGGGGCCAGCTCACCCACACCTTTGCCACAGGGCCAGATCTACTATGCTGCCCACTCTCCCGAGTTCTGCAGCCCTCGAGGGCTGGGGCCAGCTCTGTGCAGCCCTTGGACATCAACGTTCTCAGGCAGCAGCCTAGACCAGGGATGTCCAAATGGCTTTTGGTGGTAATATGAGCCACGGACATCAACACAGATCTCTACTACTGCATGGCCATGGAGCATATATGGCCCTTAGTAGAAACATGGGTGGGACTTTACGGTGGCCTCAGGTGGCAGGGCAGGCTACTCACATCTGGCTATTCCTCTCCATCCTAGCATCTCCAGTTCGGCCTCTCTTCATAGTACTCAAATGTTTCCGCTTCTCTTTCTCTCCCATCTGCCCACCACATGCTTGTATATCATAGTGACCCCAGCTGCAGTGATGTGCAGCAGTGGGGCTCTCCTTCATTGGTGTTTTTGTTTTTGGTTTTTTTTTTTTGTTTTTTTTATTAATTTATTTATTTATTATGTATACAGTATTTGCTCTACATATATGCCCAGGCAGATCTCAATTAGATGGCTGTGAGCCACCATGTGGTTGCTGGGAATTGAACTCACGACCTTGGGAAGAACAGCCAGTGCTCTTAACCTCTGAGCCACCTCTCCAGCCCTTGTTTTTGTTTTTAATTGAGACAACATGTTACTATGCGGCCTTGGCTGGTCTGAAACTCAGTTTTTAGACCAGGCTGGCCTTGAACCCATAAAAATCCACTTGCCTCTACCTCCCAAGAGCTGGGATTAAATGTGTGTAGCACCAAACCCAGACAAAACATTATTATACCCACCCACCTGAAGTAACCAGAAAAATAAGGGATGTAACTCAACTGGTAGAGTGCTTAGCATGCATGAAGCTCTGAGTTGTATCCCACAACAAAAAAACACCTATAATCCCAGCACTCATTGTGAGGAAGAAGATCAGATGTTCAAGGGCATCCTGGGAGCTTAAGCCAGTCCAGGATCTACTCATGTACCATCCTGCCTCTGGTGGTAGCTGCTTATTTTCCATGCTATACTTTTAAGTAAGTCACAGGTTCTCTGTCTCTCTCTCTTTGGTTTGTTTTGTTTTGTTTTGTTTTGTTTTGTTTTGTTTTTGGTTTTTGGTTTTTCAAGACAGGGTTTCTCTGTGTAATAGCCCTGGCTGTCTTGGACTCGCTTTGTAGACCAGGTTGGCCTCAAACTCACAGAGATCCACCTCCCTCTGCCTCCTGAGTGCTGGGATTAAAGGTGTGTGCCACCACACCTGGCAATTTCAGACAGCTGGGAACTGACATGTGAGTGCTACGATTTGAACCCAGGTCCTTTGGAAGAGCAGCCGGTGCTCTTAACCACTGAACCATCTCTCCCCAAGTCACAGTCTCGTATTTGCCCTCTTCTTATTTTCCCTCTGGCTGCCGCCAGCACTTTGATCTGTTGTCCTTTCAGATCCAGGGAACATTTTAAAAATTATTCAGCTGAGCTAAGTCAAGTAGCTCAAGGCTAATCTCAGCCCTTGGGAAGGGAATTGCAGGGAGTTGGAAGCTAGCCTGGGTTTGAGGCCATCTGAGACTATGGAGTGAGACTTTGTTCAAAAAAAAAAAAAAAAGAAAGAAAGAAAGAAAGAAAGAAAGAAAGAAAGAAAGAAAGAAAGAAAGAAAGAAAGAAACAATTAAACTGGAAGTGTTTATATTATAAACAGTCAGTATGTGGTCGCTAAGATCAACCCTGGTGACTCTGACCCTAGAGCCAGCAAGGGGCCAGATCTCAGGGGAAACGGGTTGGGAGGACAATAGCAAGTTCAACGATAAGCTGTCTTGTAGAAAACAGGAAATGCAGTCATTAAAATAAATGGTCTCAGGCAGCAGCCTAGACCACAGACGTCTGTATTGCTTTTGATAGTAATATGAGCCATGGACATGGATACAGACCCTTGCTACTGCATGGCCATGGACCCAGTGGAAGTACAGCTTAAAACTTGGAAAAATTTATATTGTCCATATGTGGAGGAAAGTGAGAGACCATTGGAGTGGTGGACCAGTCGTCAGAAAAGAGGTTTGATAATAAGCTAGGGAGAGCAAATGTAAGGATACTGAAGAATGAACAGGAATTTTCTGAGAAAAGATGTAGGGAAATGATGCTATATGATCCTTAAGACTCAGGAGAGGGGGACTGGAGAGATGGCTCAGCAGTTAAGAGCACTGGCTGCTCTTCCAGAGGACCTGAGTTCAATTCCCAGCACCCACATGGTGATTCATAACCATCTTTAATGTGATCTGGTGCCCTTTTCTGGCCTGCAGGCATGCATACAGACAGAACGCTGTATACATAATTAATAATAATAATAATAAAAGACTCAGGAGAAAAGGTAGGCAAAGAGGCACCCAAAAGTGATGAGCCATTCAGACCAAAGGTAGAAAGGGAAAGGAACCAGCAAAGCCAAGCATACAGTGCAGCAATACCCCTACTTGTGAATGGACATGTTGGGTGTTCAGCACCCTAGCTGTAAAAGGGTGAAGGCAAAGAAAAAGTCAAAGAGGGATAATATGTTCAGCCTCAAGTACTGAGGAAGAAGAAAAAGTGGGGAAAGAAAGAAATAAAGACTTTACAATGGGGAACCAGTTCTTGAGAAAGATTGAGTCAGATTTAAAAAAAAAAAAAATTGGCTGAAGGGCAGAGGGCAAAGATCCTGCCCAAAAATGTTGCTAGGAACAACAGAGTAGACTTCCAGCGCATGCAAGAGTTAAGATCAGGTGAACTCCTAGCACCTTGCAGCAGCTGTGTTTTATGAAAGTGGGTGCATGTAAATTAGGCATGTGCATGACTCACCACTAATTGGCCACAGAGTGGGTTGCCAGAATTTAGGACTACCAGTGTTTGGTTCAGTATTGTTTTTTTTTTTAATTTGTTTATTATTTCTTCAAGTTGCATCTCAATCATATTCCCCTCCCTACTCCCCCCTCTGGTCCCCCCCTCCCACCCCCTCCCCCCTCCCCCCCCCCCAACCACTTCCTTTTTTTTTTTTTTAAGTTTAAGGTATATCTTTTTCCCCTCAACAGCTCCCCATTTCAGTCCAACAAACGGCTCTTTCCCTTATAACAACAAATGCAATACAGAACAACAGAAATAATTAGGGCACAATTATGAGAGTTGTAAAGCTAAGCATACACTCCCAGGGTTGGTTCGGTGTTCTTACCTCACTGTTCCACCTTTGCGTCTTTGACTCATCTCAGGGAAGGAATTTAAATTGAAATTTGGGTGCTGTCCAGAAACACTCATATAAAAAGAAAATCAATAAGAATTGGTTCTATGGGATGGAGAGATTGCTCAGTGCTTAAGAACACTCTTCTAAAAGGCCAGGGTTCAATTTCTAACATCCACATGGTAGCTAACACTCGTCTGTAACTCCAGTTCCAGGGAATCTAACACCATCTGGCTTCTGTGGGCACTTGGTCCTCACACGATGCTCAGACATACATGCAGGAAAAATATCCATACAAATATAGTTCTTAAAACAAAAAGAAAAAAAGGAAAGAATTGGTCCTGAAATGAAGCAAAGCACCATTTGATTCTGTTGCAGAGTGGCCTGGACAGTATATGAATTTGGGAATGTGACTGAACTGGGTTGTTTTGCATGTTGTTCAACTCCCCACATATGGACATTGTTTCCTTGTGGTCCAAAAAAGCAAACATTTTTACCTGATGAGGATGGTACAAGCTAAGTGAGCTTTTGTCTTCAGATAGGGTGGCTAACAACAAATATATTGACAGACACATACGCACTGCTTAGGTCAGTCTCAAGACCGTAATGGCTGAGGGGATAACATTCCTTTAGCTTATGATCTGATCTTGCTCTGCTTCCAGGCTGGTGCCTACAGGGGGATTCTCAGCACAAAAGCTCAATGAACTAAAAAACCAACGTGGCAAAAAGTCATAAGAGGAAATTTGGATCTAAATAAGCATAATTCCCCCTCCCCTTTTCATGTGTGAGGTATGCATGTGTGCTTAGGTGGGTACATGTGAACATAACACACGTGCATGTGAAGGTCCAAAAGTGATATGGGGTGTTGAATTACAATATATGCCGGGGCTTTTCCTAATACCTGCTCTACCTCCCAAATAATTGACACAGAGACCTATTAGGCTTATTCAACAAGCTTTAAGCACTGTCACTGGGCAGATATTCATCTATTCCAACCCAATTATGCTTGCTAGGCTGCTTCGCAGCCATGTGTCCTTTACTTGCCATCCAAGTCTTGCCCTGGCTCCTCTGCTCCATGTGTTTCCTCATGGCGACACATCATGATCCATTTCCTCGTGCTGACCTCCAGATGACTTCTCTCTCTTCTCCTCTCTCCCTTGGGCCCCCAGGATGTGACTGGAAGTCCCCTTTCTATCTCCTCTGCCCAGTTATTAGCCGGTCAGCTTTTTATTAACCAATCAAAGATGGAGAACATTCTTACCACAGCAGTGATACAGGAGATGGTTCAATCATCATGACAACAAATCAGTGCCAAGAACCACACTGCAACTAGATCTCTAGGCACAGAAATCAACATCCGAATACACAGTGCACAAGACAGCTCCCCAACAATGGGGAATTATCCTCAATTGTTTTTCTACCTGTTCAATGAATCGGGGTTTCTCAATCAAGATCTGATCATCTTGCTGGCACTTCCAAAGCACTGGAATTACAGGACATGTGCCACACTTTTTATGCTGTGTTGTGTCTCATGTGTGCTAGGCAAGCACTCTACCAACCCTAACCTTCGAGAAAGTAGCTAATAGTCTACTCAAGGCCACCAGAACGATCATTTTCACATTTAATAGATAAAACAGAAAAAGATATCAAACTTCTGTGCTTGATGGATGAAACTTAGTCCTTGGGAAATGTTCAAACCCTTAGTCTCTGCCACTATCTCATCCAAAAGCCTGTTAATGAGGAGTCACTTGGGGATCTTCCTATTCTGAAGGAAGCCTCTGTAAGACAGAATGACTTCCTGGAGAGAAAAAAAAAATAGTAAAAAGAGCCACTCCCTGATGTTCAGGTCAACTGCCTGCCGGGTAGGGAAAGATTCCTGCTAGGAAGAGGTCAGATGTGTTAATGACACAGGTTCCACCTTGGGGTAGAGGGACCAACACCTCAGAAACATCACATCAAGAAATGAAGATCCTCCAATCAAAAGATGGGGAACAGAGCTAAATAGAGAATTCACAAAGGAGGAATCCCTAATGGTTGAGAGACACTTGAAGAAATGCTCAGCATCCTTGATCATCAGAGAAATGCAACTCAAGATGACTCTGAGATTCCATCTCACACCTGTCAGAATGGCTAAGATCAAAAACTCAAATGACAGCACATGCTGGTGAGGTAGTGGAGAAAGGGGAACCCTCCTCCATTGCTGGTGGGAGTGCAAACTTGTACAACCACTATGGAAATCAGTCTGGCAATATCTTAGAAAACATGGAATAGCTCTACCTCAAGACCGAGCCATACCACTTCTGGGTATACATCCAAATGACTCCTCACCAAATCACAAGGAAGTTTCCTCAGCTATGTGTATAGCAGCCTTATTTGTAAAAGCTAGAAACTGGAAACAACCCAGATGTCCCTCAACTGAATAATGGATTAAAAAACTATGGTACACCTACACAATGGAATACTACTCAGCTATAAAAAACAATGAAATTATGCAATTTGCAGCCAAATGGATGGAACTAGAGAAGCTCATCCTGAGTGAGCTAACCCAGACTCGGAAGGATGCACATGGCATCTATTCACTTATAGTCGGATTTTAGCTATATAGTACAGGATAATTATACTACAACCAATGTACCAAAGGGAACAGGAACATAGACTTTTTGTTTGTTTGTTTGTTTTTAGTTTTCTCTCCCTGGCAATGAGACACTTTTCCCTGGTGGTACTGCCTTGTAGGCCCCCAGTGTATGAGGAGGCTCTTGGCCCTCATCTGACTTCTGAACTGATGTGGGGGACTGTTATGTAGGGACACTCCACTCCAGAGGAGTGGGATGGAAGTGTTAGGGGGTAGAGGGTGGGAAGGCGGGGCTGGGAAGGGGGGAAAGAGGACAATATGATGGAGATATAACCTGAACAACAAATAAATAAATTTATTTTTTTTAAAAAGAAAAGAAATGAAGATCCTAGGAATCTTAGTAATTTAGGGCACTTTAAAGATCTCTCTCTCTCTCTCTCTCTCTCTCTCTCTCTCTCTCTCGGAAGCAGAGAAGTCACACAAATATTGGTCATTAGGAGAGTAGGTGGGTCCAAGACACCAACACAGACCTGAGAAGCTGTGGCACTCAGTGAGTCTGCTTTTTCTCTTGACAATTTCTACAGTTTGACTCATTCTAGGGTTATAATTTACCAATGTTACTTGCTCATTTGATTTAAATAATTATTTGAAAATGCCACACTCGCCAGGTGGTGGTGGTGCATACCTTTAATCCCAGCACTCGGGAGGCTGAGGCAATCCAATCTCTGAGTTCAAGGCCAGCCTGGTCTACAGAGTGAGTTCTAGTACCGTCAAGACTATATAAAGAAACCCTGTTGAAAGAAAGAAAGAAAATGCAACACTCACATCCTCCCAGGTCTGCTTTTCCCCTTGGGGTATCCAGCCACCATTTTGTACAGTGATGAACTGAATGCAGTGGGTGGGTTAAGCAGGATCTTGGTCAGAGTGAGTGCAGGAGAAACAGCCATCTCCAGGGACAGTTTTCAGTGAAACAGATCCTTTTTATTGGGGGGAAAGAAGGGCTATATAAATCTTGAGGAGTGGATAGTGGTTTTCGGAGTAAGTGTACATCATTGGCTGGGCCCTAGGTGCTGATAATGCTTCATTTGCATGGAGAGGAATTCCAGGTTCTGGACATGTCCTTATAAGGGGAGAGGAAGTTTAACTTGAAACCTGGCCCCCAGGCTACATGACCACCTCAAGGGTGGCAGAGGTGAGGGTCACAGGGATATATCTGCTGGGATATTCAGGTCCACAGCAGGGAGGAAGCAGTCCTACTACTGCCAGTCTCAGGATGAGATTTTTGGGGTTTGGACACATCTCCACCCCACTCTTGCTCCTGACAGGCTCCCCGGGTCACTTGGCTTTCCAGTTCCACATCTCATTTTCCCAGAATATTAATGTTAGTTTAATAAATAGAAGTAAAAATAAAGATGATGAATGTCATCCAGTTTTTACAAATTCCTTGCAGATATTTGTTTTTAGCTTCAGACTCTGTCTAAGGCCAGTTGTCCCTATTGCAAAGGAGGAGAAATACACATTAGAGAGTGTGACAGAATTTACCTTCATGCTGAGAGGAGCCCACCTCCTCAGTGTTATCAGGATGCTTAGAAGTAGGTCATTTAAGCAATTTTTACTACCATCTAAATACCACAGAGAGCCATAGTCGATATGCTCTGTGTCTTGGGAAGACCCTTTCTTCATCCCTTTGAAGCTGGCCCTAGACAAGCTGTTTTCAACCTGAGGGTTGCAACCCCCCACATGGGTCACATATCAGATATTTACATTACAATCTTCTTTCTCTTTTTTAATTATTAATTTATTTTTTCAAGTTTCATCTCTATCAAAGTCTCCTCCCTCCTCCTCTCTAAGACAGAGTTTCTCTCAGTAACAGAGCCCTGATTGTCCTGGACTCACTTTGTAGACCAGGCTGGCCTTGAATTCACAGAGATTCACCTGCCTCTGCCTCCTGAGTCCTGGGATTAAAAGCATGTGCCACAATGCCTGGCTCCCTATATTACATTGTTAACAGTAGCAAAATTACAGATATGAAGTAGCAACGAAAATAATTTTATGGTTGGGGAGGGTCACCACAACCTGAGGAACTGTATTATAGGGTCACAGCATTAGGAAGGTTGAGAAACAGTGCTGTAGACCAAAGAAACAACTGAAAGTCAGGCAACTTGGGGCCAGCCATGACCAGCTCTAATCAGCCCAGGTACTCAGTCAGTGGCCCTAAAAGGACACTAGCTCTTTAAAACACACAAGCTTTTTTCTCTGTGAAGGTCTCTTCCAGCTCTCTCTCTATATATATATCATGCTGAGACTTTCTCCATGAGTTCAAAACAATAAACAGGAGAGTACCCAACCTGCCAGGCCTACAGGTGAGGCAGAGCAGGACTTTCCTGACTCCAGCTTCAATGAGAAAAGTGGCCACAGAATGGAGAGGAATGAGCCTGAATCCTCACCCTTCCAGAAACAGCCAACCTGGCGATCCTTTGGCATATTTTTCCTCTGTAGCACTTCTCAGACATTCAAGACCGAAACATGGGAATATGGAAAGGATATGAACTTTGGGTGGTGAAAGGCTTTGACTTAAAAACAAAAACCCTGCATTTGTAAGCCAGCAAGATGGCTCAGCAGGTAAAGGGGCAATAATTCACACCTAATAGATACCTAATTCAATCCCTCACATAGTGGAAGGAGAGAACCAACTCCCACAATTGTCCTCTGACCACTATTACCCCACCCCTGTACATGTGCCATAGTTCTCTCCTCTCTCTCTCTCTCTCTTTCTCTCTCTCTCTCTCTCTCTCTCTCTCTCTCACACACACACACACACACCACACTCACAAATAATAAATGTAACAAAAATTAGAAGTGCCCACTAGGGGGCCCAACCATCTGTGACTCCCATTCCAGGGGATCTAGTGCCCTCTTCTGGTCTCCGTAGGCACTGCAAACACATATGGTGTACACATAAATGAACGCAAAATACTCATACACATAAAAAAATAAATAAAATTATACAAATTTTTAAAAACCATATTTGAAATTCTGGAGGTGTGATGCAAGGAAAATTCCCTTAACTTCTCTAAGTCTCAAGTTTGCTTACCTCTTTATCAAGGGTAATTATATTCAACTTATAAAACTACTATATAAGTATTTTCTAAGACACTATGAAAGTTATGTGATGTGACTGAACCATGATGAAATGCCCACAGTGTCACTAAATTTCTTGTGTTGAAGGAGTCCTGTAGCAATTGACTTAAGAGAACGAAATTCTTAGGTGGACCACCAGGGTAGGATGACCAGTACGCACCCACCTCCTCCCTTGTCCCCACACACTCCACAGGGACAACCACCGAGGCTAGTTTCTTCCTTCAGTTTTTTTTTTTTTTTTTTTTACCAATGCTTACTATTACAACAGCATTTTCCTCCCACAAACTCAACTTCATACACTATCAACTCCTTGAACACTCCCAGTGATGAGGGGCAAGTTGTCCTCTTTAGTCCTTCGATGTGACCTACTTTGCTTTCTCAGTGCCTGGTACTTTGTGTCCCTACCAGATTCAAGCACTTGAGATCCAAGAAGGATTGTCCCAGGTTATGTGGGAGGATTAGTTTAAGGAATTTTGGGATGTAGAGGTACAAATGCAACTAAGGTGGGGCCTTGGAAGGGCTGTGCTTGCATAGCTCAAAGGAACTCCAGGCAGGGTGGACTGTCTGAGGAAGCTGAGTGGAGAAAAGCTCAGTGCTGGGCCTGCTGTGTCAGACAAAGGAATGTGTGCTAATTTTGCTGAAACAAAATACTTTTGTTCCTGACTATCTTAGCCAGTGTTCTACTGCTATGAAGGGATGCTATGACCATGGCAACTTTATAAAAGAAAGGATTTGATTGGGGCTTGTTTATAGTTTTAGGGATTTAGTCCATTTTCATCATGGTGAGGAAGATGGCAGTATATAGGTAGACATGGTGCTGGGGAGGGAGCCAAGAGTTCTACAGATCTGCAGGCAGCAGGAAGAGAAACACTGGGCCTGGTGTGGGCTTCTGAAACCCCAAAGCCCACCCCCAGTGA
Source organism: Lophiomys imhausi (assembly GCA_907164525.1). Lineage (NCBI taxonomy): Eukaryota > Metazoa > Chordata > Mammalia > Rodentia > Muridae > Lophiomys > Lophiomys imhausi. The sequence goes on along the minus strand of CAJQZJ010032031.1, from coordinate 5,794,850 downwards.
CACACTTCTTCCACCAAGGTCACACTTCCTAAACCTTTCTTTCATTTCTTTTTTTTTAATTTAAGTACTTTATTTACATGTTGAGTTTAGAGGCACATATTTTCTTTCTTTCTTTCTTTATTATGTATACAGTGTTCTTCCTGCATATATGCCTGCAGGTCAGAAGAGAGCACCAGATCTCCATGTAGATGATTGTGAGCCACCATGTGGTTGCTGGGAATTGAACTCAGGATCTTTGGAAGAAGAGCCAGTGCTCTTAACCTCTGAGCCATCTCTTCAGCCCTTCTTTTCTTTTTTTAAATTGTTTTTTCTAGACAAGTTTTCCCTATGTAGCTCTGGCTGTCCTGGACTCACTTTGCAGACCATGCTGGCCTCAAACTCACAGCAATCCACCTCCCTCTGCGTCCCAAGTGCTGGGATTAAAGGCATAAACCACAACACCTGGCCTCCTAATCCTTTCAAATAGCGCCACTCCCTGATGACAAAGCATTCAAATCAGTGAGCCTATGGGGGCTGCTCTCATTTAGACCACCATACCAACTGTTACTGTCCTATTCTTAGCTCTCCTTTCCATGCAGCACTCACCAGCACTCTCCCTTGGTGTCTTGATATGAAGCCATGGATTTAACCCCCACTTACTTCCTCCCAAAGTTATACTTCCAACCAGATCTCTTAGGCTTGGGCATGTATATCTATCTTCTTATGGTTCCCCCCGACACACACCAAAAACAGTAATATATGATTTTCCCGGCTCCAGATGTTCCACTCATGAAAACTTCTCTTGCTGAATTACTAGAAAAATAATAGTCAATCACTCAAGGTCCTAATTATGCCACATCTTTGCCAACTCATTCTTTCCTGTTTGTTTCTTGAGCAACTATCCATCTAGGTCGATAATGCAATGAGGAGACACATAACAACTTGTCTCTCTCAGTAGAGACCTCACACTGTGATTCTGGGCACCCCAAGAGCTATTAAAGAACCTGAAATCAGATCCTGGGTTCCTCACATTCCAGCAGAGTCTTGGAGGGAAAAAAAAAAAACCCAGAGGAAAAGAGGAATGATTCTAATCCAGCTGGGAATAGAAGCACACACCAGTAACCACAGCACTTAGGAGGCAAATGCAGACGGATTTATGTGTGTTCAAGGCCAGCTTTGTCTACAGAGCAAATTTCAGGCCATCCATAACCATACATATATTTGAAACCCTGTTTCAATACATAAATAAATGATAAAGAAAGAAAGAAAAAAGATTATGGAGTTCAATCCAGACAATTTAATTTTTTTTTGGAGGGGGGTGTTCCAGACAGAGTTTCTCTGAGTAGCAGTACGGGCTGTCCTGGAACTCACTTTGTAGACCAGGCTGACCTTGAACTCACAGAGATCCACCTGCCCCTACCTCCCAAGTAATCAAAGGCGTGCGCCAATCCAGACAATTTGAAATGTCCTTTGTTCTGGCTTCTCCTGGTCTCAGGTTAAACTGTTGTGTTATCGGGACTGCCCCTGTCATTTCAATTGCTCAGAGAACCTCAGTTAGTCTCCCTGACTCTCCTGTGCCTTACTTAGTCCTCACCTCTGTCACCAATCAAGGGCTTCCTGTCCTCCTTACACTTACTGTCATACAGAGGGTTACTGATTCAACTGCGGCACTCAATGACCCCACTCAGCAGGAAGAAGCCAAATTCCATCATGGCCTCCATTTCCTAAATGACAGACAGAGTTATCTCTTCAGATGTGGGGAACTAATAAGGACAACAGCTAGGAATCGAACCAGCAGCTTACGGATAGGACCACCATTCAAATCCTTGGCCATAAGCCAAACTGTCTGGGCCCTGTTCTGGCTGGAGGCCAGGAATGTCAAAGTGGAGCTCTGATTTTTTTTTTTCAATCACCCTTAAAGGACCATTATTGCCTGGAGACTAGGTGTGAGGGTAGGAACAAAAACATCAATCAAGTCACTAATTGTGGTCAAGAACTTTGGGGCTTGGATCTCTAAATTTTAATGGTGAAATTGGTTATGTCCATTCTCCAGTTTCAGTCCATATCCTGAAGGATTTTTAGAGTTCCCTCTTCAGAATGGGAAATGCTACACTAAAGAATGGAGTCTACCTCTGGGTGGAGTCACGGCATTGTCTCCTCCTTTAAGTATCAATCTAGTTGGGGAAGTCAGTCACTTGGCCAAGGGACCAGCCCTCAGAAAGGCAGGTCCACCTTAATGACGAAGAGCTAGGAGGACTACTTAGTCCTTTAGTGAGCTAATGTATGTTTCCTTCCCAGAATTCCTGCCCTCAGTGCACTTGTTCTCCAGCCACCATGGGGTCCTGTTAGATCTGCCCATCTTTCTGAATTACGACTCAAAAAGGTGTAACTTTTTCTCTTTATCTCTGTCTTTCAGATGCTGGCCAGAGCCCAAGAATGCTTTTTCTGGTACTTTGGGCTTCCTCACTTTCTCTAAAGCTTCCTGTCTTAGTCACTGTTCCAATGCTGTGAAGAGATACCATGATTTTTATAAAAAGCAAGTATTTCATTGAGGACTTGCTTACTGTTTCAGAGGTTTAGTCCATTATCACCATAACGGTTAGCATGGCAGCAGGCATGGTGCAGGAGCAGTAGCTGAGTGCTATATCCTGATCCACAAGCAGAGAGAATGAGACTGGGCTTGGCTTGAGCTTCTGAAACTTCAAAGCCCATCCCCAGTGACACACTCCCTCCAATGAGGCCATGCTCCTAATCCTTCTAATCCTTTCAAACAGTCCCACTCCCTGATGACTAAGAATTCAAATACATGAGCTCATGGGGCCACTTTATTCAAAGCACCACAGTCAGCTAGCTTGGAGTTCATTTTTCAGCTCCAGAAGCAATCAGAAAATGTATTTGTCTTGGGGGCTGAAGAGATGACTCAGCCATTAAGAGTACTGTCTGCTCTTTCAGATAGCCCAGATTCAATTCCAAGCACCCACATGGCAGCTCACACCTGTCTGTAACTCCACTTCCAGGGCTTCTGACACCTTCACATAGACATACATGTAGACAAAACACCAATGAACATAAAATAAATATAAATTTAAAAAAATAAATATAAATTTAAAAAAAAGAAGCTGATGTGGTGGGGCACATCTTTAATCCCAGCACTCAGGAGGCAGAGGCAGGTAGATCTCTGTGAGTTCAAGGCCAGCCTGGTCTACAGAGCAAGTCCAAGACAGCCAGGGCTATAACATAGAAAAACCTTGTCTCAAAAAACCAAAGAAGAAAAGAGAGAGAGAGAGAGAGAGAGAGAGAGAGAGAGAGAACTTAGTGAGATGGAAGATGAAAGTTTCTCTAACGTTTTCCTCTGACTTCCACATGTGTGTAGAGCACATACTGCATACAAATACTGCACACACACAAATAATAAAAGTGTAAAAACAAATTAGGGACTGAAGAGGTACCTCAGCAGTTAAGACCGCTCTCTGTCCTTACAAAGGACCCAGATTCAGTCCCCAGCACCCACAAGGCTGCTCACAACCATCTGTAACTGCAGTTCCAGGGCATCTGGTGCCATCTTCTGGCTTCTGCAGGCACTCTGCGCATGTGGAACATGAACATACATGCAGAATACTCTCATTCAAAATAAAATAAATAAACTTAAAAATAGAAGTTGGAAGGATGGCTCAACAGTTAAGAACACTTGCTGGAACATGTGTCTCTACACTTCCCTGTTTCTGCCTCTTCCCTTCTCTTTCTAGGCTCACTGCTCATCACCATGGACCAGGAGGGAAGAGAGCTGGGGGGGGAGGGGTTCTGTAGGTACAAAATAGAATCTTGGTTGAGTCTGAGTGCCTGAGAAACAGGCTTCTCAGGAGACAGCTTGCTTAATTGGGGGTAACAAAGGCTACTTAGACATTTGGGAAGTGGGTAGAAGCAAGATGCTGGGAATCCCTTATTTTCATGCTTGCTAGACATGACCTTATAAGAAGACTGGAAGTTTAACCTATAACCTAGCCAAAAGGCTAAGTGGCCACCCCAAGGGTGGCAGAGGTGGGGAATTGTAAGGCTACCTGCACTGGGACATGCAGGCCTAGGGTAAGGAGGGAGCAGTCCTATCTCATCCTCAGTGGAGATTTCTGGGATCTGGACACACCTTGACCTCTCTTGTTCCAGGTAGACTATTCCCCCCACCCCCCTCCCCGTCCCACAGTCACACAACTCCCTAGACCCACATTCCTGAACCATGGTCACTCCAAATGGCTCCAGAATAAACTATCTCTTATTCCCCTTAAAATGAATGTTGTGGTTTTTGTGTCAAAAATTATGGTATCACAACATGGGACTTTGAGAATGATCCACTTTTCATCAGATAAATCAGCTGAATGGAAGCTGCATGCATCCACTGATTCTAGACGCACTGTTGGTGAGTTCATTCCGGGGCTCTGGACCTCCCTTAATTTGGTTGGTGCATGGTCCATTTTGTTTATTCTGAGCTGGTTAACAAGAATCCTACTTTGTTAAATACCTTTTCAGTCTGCTTTCAGAGTGTTTGGTTTAAAGTATCTAATTTGTTTGCTTTGAAAGCATTTTGGGCTAGACGTCTGGCTTGATATTTTTGCTTGCTTTTGGACCTCTAAAGGCATTTTGGATTCTGACCATTTAGCTGTTTTCAGTATTTTGTTCACTTTTGGAACTTTGAAGGCATTTTTGTTTTTGTTTTATTTGTCTTGGTTTTCATTGTTCTTTGAAAAGTTTTGACTTAATATCATTTGGCCTTTGTCTCCTGGCACTCCTCTTCAAATGCATAATTCTGCTTTTTTTTTTTTTTGCTGCTTCTCTTATGACCTTGCCAAGTCTTTAGCTTAGGAATTTTATGAGTTTTATGAATTTTATGACAAGACAAGAGGCACTTGTTCCTCCTGATGATAAAGGCACTGAAGAAAAGAGGCACTTGTTCCCTCCCACACAAAGGAGGAGTCTGGGGAATATCCCAACAAACAAACCTGGATTATGGGTTAGAAGGAACTTTATTGGCTCTCTTGGGAAGACTCATATGAGGGATCAGTTCACCCATTTTCTTGAGCCCCCCACATTTGAATGAGATGCAAGATAACTTCAAGATCCAGTTGGAAAAGATGGTCTCAGAAATATGGAAGTGTGTATGTGTGTGTGTGTATGTATGTATATGTATGTATGTGTATATATAAGTATGTATATATGTGTGTGTATGTATATGTATGTGAGTGCATATACATACATGTCTGTGTATATGTATATGATATACATGTATGCATGGGAAAAAGGTTTCTAAGAGGAGAGCTATTTGGAGATAAACTCCCATCAGGTACTCTAGCTGACTTTATGTATGATAGATAATCACTAACTTACAAGTATTTGGAAAAATGGAGAAAAACATTTACTAACTCCAAACTTCTTCATCTTGTGCACTTAAAGTCCTAGACAATGAAGTTTTTAAAATAATTACAAGCAGGTGGCTTTAATTAAAATGTAAAATTATCTGAAAAAAGTGATATTTTATAATAATAAAGAGGGCCAGATGGTGGTGGCACTCAGCACTCCAGAGGCAGAGGTAGGGGGATCTCTGTGAGTTCAAGGTCAGCCTGGTGGACAGCGAGAGTTCCAGGACAGCCAGAGCTGTTACACAGAGAAACCTTGTCTTGAAAAACCAAACAAAATAATAATAATAACAATAATAATAATAATAATAATAGTTCTTCAAAGAGAAATCAGTACCTGTGAGCTACTTTAGGTGCTAAAACAAAGAATTAATAAGACTTTCTATGGTTTATATCAAAATTAAAGATAACTTCTGAATAACCCCTTCTTCTCTGACCTCCTTCTTTATCTCTGATTTTAGTTGAGCAGCTTTTTTCTTTTAACTCTCATGCTTTTTTTAATGCTTGTCTGTTTTTCAAGACAGGGTTTCTCTGTGTAACAATCCTGGCTGTCCTGGACTCTCTTTGTAGACCAGGCTGGCCTCGAACTCACAGAGATCCGCCTGCCTCTGCCTCCTGAGTGCTGGGATTAAAGGGGTGCGCCACCACACCCAGCAGTTAGATACAATTTACTGTAAACTGCCATGTGGGTGCTGGGATTTGAACCAGGGTCCTTTGGAAGAGCAGCCAGTGCTCTTAACCGCTGAGCCATCTTTCCAGTCCAACTCTCATGCTTATTATACAAACCAGTAATAAGCTTCCTCAAAGCCAAAAACCTCCGTGCCTCCCCCCACCCAACCCCACCCCTTGGGGAGGTCCCTACAGCTTAGGGGAATTCAGGTTAATGACAATCAAATGAAGTCATGTCTGTGGCCAACATTCCTGGAGGTTTTCGATGAGACCACCTTCAAGCATGTTAGGGAGTTTCCCTGCCTGTCATTTGACTAATCAATCCTATTGAACATAGGCTCTGGTGTTACTTTGCTTCTATTTTTCTCACAAGAAACCCACTAAATATCTGTGTGATCAAATATCAAAATAGACATTCTAGACCCATCTATACTCTGCTTCTGGGTCATTTGTAATAAATAACACATAGTTTTTCTGGGGAACATTTTTGAAAACTGATTCCCCTCATGTAGTGGGTCTGCTAGATATAAAGATACTCTAAACAGACACTTATGTCTCTCAATCTAATCATCAGACGGTTGAAAGACTGAGCCCTAAGGATATGGGCGTTTCCCTGGAAATCTCATGCCATGAGAAGGGAAGGGCTTTAGCCAGAGTGGGATCTTGTATCTCTGAAAGAGGTTTCAGTTTGAGCAACTTGTTGAACAACTTGTTAAAACACCTTTATAGGATGAAATTAAAACCTGGATAATGATGAGTCAATGGTGGGCATAGCAGTACCTTGGCCAGGACTGCTTAGATTTGCATATCCTTGCCTCTCTGTGTGTGTTCATATGTGTGTGTGTGTGTATGCATACATGCATACATACATAGATATTACTTCAGGACCCTAAAGGTAGACTTAAGGGGTTTGCAGGATCTCTATCTCCCTTCCCCATGTGACTGCATTAAATAAATCTCCTTTTTCGGCTTTCCTCTTTTAATTTGACTGTTGTGGATGGATGGCCAGATCTGATTTGGCACAGTTCTGACCACCAAGTCACCTGCTAGAAAGCAACAATGTGGGACACAATTAGAAAACAACCCCCTTCAGCTATTGAGAGAGAGAGAGAGAGAGAGAGAGATTACCTTAATGACAAACTTCATCTTTTGTGTTACCAAACCTTTCTCATATCTTAAAGAAGTGCAGTAAATTTTCTTTTTTTTTTCTCAACTGGATGCACCTAATGTCATATAATTGTGTCATGTGTTTATAATAGTTGTGTTAGTGTATTTTTGGTTGTTTTCATATGTTGTTTTTGTCAAAGTTTTTTTTTAATGAACTGTGGCCACTTCAGTTCTCTTCTTTTTATTTTTCCTTTTTTTCTTTATGTTTATTTATTACTTCAAGTTACATCTCCATCACAGTGCCCTCCTTCTACCCCCCCAGTCCCGCCCTCCCACTCTCCCCCCATCCTATATATATATTTTATAAGAATTTCATGCCAATTGGATTCTCTTTTATATAAATATATAATCATAAAATTCATATAATTTCCTCAAAATATTCCTAATATAAAACTGTTAAAAGTAAGCCTTTTTTATTCATGTTGGGCCATATATAAATTAATATATATATATATATATATATATAATTTACTGAAGATGTCTATGCTCTTTCCTTTTCAAAAGGAGGGTTATAAAAAATATAATTCTAACAAACAAAATCTTGGTTTATTAAAATACACCTTAGACTAGAGAGATGGCTTAGTGTCTAAGAGCACTGGTGGCTCTTCTGGAAGACTTGGGTTCAATTCCCAGCACCCACATGGTAGCTCAAAATTGTCTGTGGCTCCAGTTTCAGGAGAGCTGATACTCTCACACAGACATACATGCAGGCAAAACACCAATGCACATTAAAATAAACACAAATCATTAAAATAGATCTTATGTAAGACTATGTATGTAAACTTTCTGCCTACATGTGGTTATGTTTCACTCTTACATATTATATTTATGGTCAAATTGGCTTACAAGTAAGTTCTTGCTTGTGTAAACTAAAGTTGTTAGCTTGGCTCAGCTTCATTTTGACTCACAGTGAAATTAAAATTTTAAGAAATAAAATAATGATAAGACAAAAAGTATATTTAATAAATGTGACTATATAGGTAAAACAAATACAGAATGGGTAATGGTCCTAAATCTTTCTTTGGGATAATTAACATGAGTTTTTAAATTTTAAAAATTTAAGTCTGCTTTTAAGAACAAGATATATACTGGGAGTGGTGGTGCACGCCTTTAATCCCAGCACTCAGGAGGCAGAGGTGGGAGGATCTTTGTGAGTTCGAGACCAGCCTGGTCTACAAAGTGAGTCCAGGACAGCCAGGGTTCTATTACACAGAGAAACCCTGTCTTGAAAAAACATCAAGAAGGAAAAAAAAGAACAAGATATACATAATGCAGTTCTGGTCAAGCTCTTGTCCCCTTGATCCTTATCCCAATTCAGTTCTATAACATGAATGAACTTTCCTACTGCAGGATATGTATTCTGAATTCTTTTTTTTTTTTTTTTGTCTTTTTTTTAAATTTCAGATACTCAATAATACTAGTTTTTTACTGAAAAAATTTTATTATGTGAATTTCACATCATGTACCCTGTTCCCTCTCATCTCCCACCTCCCCTCAGACCCACCCTCCACCCTTGCAATCTGTCCCAGCATAAAAAATAAAATCTCGGGGGCTGGAGAGATGGCTCAGCAGTTAAGAGCACTGACTACTCTTCCAAAGGACCCAGGTTCAAATCCCAGCACTCACATGGCAGTTCACAGCTGTCTGTAATTGCTGGGTGTGGTGGTGTACAACTTTAATTCCAGCGCTCGGGAGTCAGAAGCAGGTGTATCTCTGTGAGTTCAAGGCCAGCCTGGTCTGCAAAGTGAGTCCAGGACAGTCAAGGATAAACAGAGAAACCTGTCTCCAAAAATAAAATAAAATCTCATTGTGGAAGCTGCAGCATGTCTCAGTGTGTTCCACAAAATTCCCTTTTGTCCACACATTTTGCTTGCAAATGTTCATTAAAATGACTCCTTGGTCTGGTATGAGGCCTCTGGTTTCTGCTACTTTGTCAATAATGGAACCTCATCGGAACTTCTCTCAGATATGCTGTAACTGTCCTGTATCATGGAGATCCTGTAGTTTTGGGTTGTGTAACTAGCCTCTTCTTGCCCTCCAGAAGTTCATCCATGGGGTAGATTTTGGGGTGGACCAACTCAAAGCCCTGGTTCTGGACCTGCAACCCCCATTTACAGGGCCAGTTCTACTGTGGAAAGGTGCAGGGCCTGCTCTCCCGAGTGCTGCGGCATGTGAGGGGCAGGGACAGCTCTCCTGCTCTTGTGACCCCTTCTGGGCCAGATCTCCTGTCAGCCAATCGTGGTGAGGGCAAAAGGGAGGAGAGGGGATCTCTCCCTAGTCAACACCACCACATAGCAGACAGAAGGCAGGGCTGGCTCTCCCATACTCACTCCCTTAGGGCTGGCTCACCCACAACCCCTATATCCAGGACCAACTGTAGTGTGCTACCCAGGCAAGGTGCAAGGCACTCTCCTGAGTGCTACATCATGTGAGAGGCAGGGACAGCTCTCCTGCTCTTGTGACCCCACCTGGGCCAGATCTCATCCCAGGGCTGGGTCTCCACAACTGCCACATCCAGGGCCAGGCAGAGTTCTTCTAGTTTCTGGCTTGCTTCCTGTCCTGGTAGCCCATTTGGTGATTGCCTGGTACTGGTCTAGTAGACATCACAAGCTACCCCATGGCACCAAGGTTTGTGTTGGCATTCAGCTTTCTTTTTTTCCAGGAATGTTAGGCTACTATTCATTCAGATGTTCATAGGTCAGAACACCAAATGTAGATATAGCCTCTCTCCTCTCTGCCACCTACTGATGCACATGTGACATAGCAGCCACATCTGCAATGTCTCTAGTGGCAGGAGAGATTCTGAATTCTTTATTCCAAAGATAAAGAGGGGAGCTCATGTCTCTGTTTTCAGATGTGTATATATAAACACAAATAATTTGAGGATGTTTTTTGACCATTACTGCTTATTTAAAAACAAACAATCAAGTTATTTAAGATCTTCATTTTATCCAGGCCTATACAGAAGAAAATCTCAAGTTGCTTTTTTCTTAACTAAAGTTTTTACTGATGAATTTCACATACATGCATCCCCATCCCTTCATATTTGCCCTCCCCCTTGAAACCTCCCCACACAAAAGAAAACCAACAAACCAAAAAAAAAAAAAATCTCACAATGCAAGCTGTAGTGTGTCACAATGTGTCCCCCAGTATATCCTTTTGTATACACATCTTTATTTGCAAACGTTCATTTCAATGAGTCATTGATCTAGTTCAAAGCCTCTGGCTACTCTATCAATACTGGATCCTCCCCAGATCTCCTCCCGGATATCCTGCTGTTATCCTATGTCATGGAGATCCCTCAGCTCTGAATCTGTAAGACCTGCCCCTTCACACATGGTCCAGCAGTTCATAGATGGGATAGATATCTGTTGGGGTGGGCTAACTCAGAGCCCTACATCTAGGCCTGGGTGGAGGCTGAGCTGGTCAGCTCACCACCTCTCCTGTGCCTCTGCCACCAGGACCAGCTCTCCTGCTTTGCCCAAGGAGCAAAGTGCTTAGACATCAACATGGCCCCACTTGGCATCCCAGACCAGGGACAACCCCATGGCCTTTGGTGGTAACATGAAGCTCAGACATCAAAATAGACTATAGCCTTACTTACTGTCCCGACGCCAATTCCCCATAATGACACTAAGACTTTTAATTAATTATAAGTGCTTAAGGCCTTTGTCAATGGTCGTGCCCAACTAGCTCCTACAACCAAAATTAACCTGTTTACCCTAATCTACCTTCTCCCACATGGCTCCTTACCTCTCCTCAGTCCAAGCAGAATCACTGCCTTCTCTCCTTCCCAGCATTCCTCTCCCTCCCCAGAAGTCCCATCTACCTCCTCCTGTCTAGCTATTGACCTTGACCATTCAGCTCTATGTTTTAACCAATCAGAAAATGCATGCAGAGAAACATCTCACAAAGAGATTCTGGTAACATCAGACCCTGGCTGCCATAGGGCCACAGACCCAGACATAGCCCTCAGTGGCAGCCTGGGTCAGGACTTCACGATGGCCTCAGGTAGCAGCGCGGGCTACCCAGATCAATATGTCCCTAGGCAGTAGCACCGAGCTCAGATATCCACACAGTTTTAGGCAGCAGCCCATACCACTGATGTCTATATGGCCTTTGGTGGTAACTTGGGCCACAGACGTCAGCACAGACGCCAGCTACAGTAAGGCCACAAATGACAGACATGGCACTTGGTGGCAGCTCGGGCCCAGACATCACCATGTTCCCAGTGGTTGCACAGGCTTCTCATATGTTTCTCAGCGCTGTCATGTCTCCAGCTCCACTTGTCTCCACAGTGCCCAACCCACTTGGCTTCGCTTTGTCTTCCCTCTCTCCACCGCGCACTCCATCTTTCCCTTTGCTCCATCACATATTCACTCATCATAGTGGTACGGGGCACTTGGTTGTCTCCTGGCCACCCCAGGGGCTGTGGGAGCAATGGGGTGGGTACTTGGGTCATCTTAAGTATTTTTATTTTATTTTATTTTTTATTTTTGGTTTTTCGAGACAGGGTTTCTCTGAATATCTCTGGCTGTCCTGGACTCGCTTTGTAGACCAGGCTGGCCTCGAACTCACAAAGATCCGCCTGCCTCTACCTCCCAAGTGCTGGGATTAAAGGCGTGCGCCACCACCGCCCGGCTATCTTAAGTATTTTTAAGTTGTCATTATGAAAACCTACTTTGAGGCTTACACAGACATGTTAGAGTTTGCAGATCATTTTCATGTGTTGCACTATAATGATCTATTTTAAATTATCTTTTTTAGTTATAAATAATAATAATATACCGTGCAGTAGTGGTGCATTCCTTTAATTCCATCACCTGAGAGGCAGAGGCAGGTGGATCTCTGTGAGTTCAAGGCCAGCCTGGTCTACAGAGCTAGTTCCAGGACAGCCAGGGTTACAGAAACTTTGTATCGAAAAACAACAACAAAAAAAGTCAACATACCTGTTACAATAACAAATCTTTAGCGAGTAATTAATTTAAATTTGGTTAAGAAAACAAACTATTTTCTTAAACTTTGCTGTGTTTATAACTGTTAGATATCTAAGATACGTATGTTTTCTGTGATTTAGATAAAGCCTCCTGAGCTTTCATTTAAAATTACCTCCTTAAACTGGCCCTGCAACTTGTCTGCCATGAGGGATCGTGGGCAAGGAAGAGATCACCCCCCCCCCTCGCCCCTTGCCACCTATGGCAGGCTGGAGAGCTGGCCCTGGGGCCTTGAAAGCAGGAGAGCTGTCCTGCTGCAGCACTCAGGACAGCTGGCCCTGCACCTCACCTGGGCAGCACAGTAGAGCTGGCCCTGGATAAGGAGGTTGCAGATGAGCCAGCCCCTAGGGCGTAGTGCAGGAAAGCTGGTCCTGCCCCTTGGTCTGTTGAGCTGTGGTGTGGCCAGGACAAGACAAAGATGCTCTCCTCCCCTCTCTCCTCCCTCCCTATCTATGCTAGGCGGGGGAGCCCTCCCACCTCCGGCCATGAGAGTCAGAAACTGGCTCTGCCCCTTACCTGCTGCAACACTTGGGCCCTGCACCTTGTCTGGGTAGAGCCGACCCTGGCTGGAGGAAGGGGGTTGTGGGTGAGCCAGCCCCAAGGGAGTGAGAGTGAGAGCTAGAGTCAGCCAGCAAGCTGACCAGTTCAGATACCTCTCAGACCCAGATCCAGGGCTTCGAATTGACCCGTCCTAACATCTATCCCATGGATGAACTCCTGGAGTACGTGAAGGGGCTGGTCTTATAGATCCTAAACTACAATATCTCTCTATGACACAGGGCAACACTAAGATATCTGAGAGGAGTCCCAGTAAGGTTCCAGTATCAATAGAGAAGCGGAAGCCAGAGGCCTCATTCCAAACCGATGAGTCATTGTAATGAATATTTCCAAGTAGTGTGGACAAAAGGGCATACTGTGGGACACACTGTGACACACTACAGTTTCTATGATGAGATCTTTTTTCTCTCTTGGGGGGAAGGTTGCGAGGGTGGAGGGGAGGTAAGGGGAGGGAGATACGAACACAAACGGGTGCGGTGCATGATGTGAAATTCACAAAGAACCAATAAAATGTTAAAAAGTAAATAAAATACCTCATTAAAATTGTTTCCTAAATTCCGTAATAATAATAATGTTAAGTTTAAAGTATGTTGTAAATGTTTGTTAAAAATAGGGTTATAACTAAGTTAAAATACTATAGAGGTTAGTTATAATTTTATGAAATACTATAAAGTTAATAAAATACTATAAAGGTTTTTTAAAGTTAATTCTATACACTGAGATAAAATTAATGTTTGATTTTTTTTAACCTGTTTTGTTTGTTTGGTTTTTCTAGACCGGATTTCTCTGTCTATCCTTCGCTGTCCTGGAACTCACTCTGTAGACCAGGCTGGCCTCAAGACTCAGAGATCCATCTCTGCCTCCCAAGTGCTAGGATTAAGGATGTATGCAACTACCTCCCAACTTTCTATAATATTTTCTTTTTAAAGATTTATTTATTATTATGTATACAACGTTCTGAATTGAAGTATGTATGCCTGCACACCAGAAGAGGGCACCAGATCTCATTATAGATGGTTGTGAGCCACCATGTGGTTGCTGGGAATTAAACTCAGGACCTCTGGAAGAGCTGCAAGTGCTCTTAACCTCTGAGCCATCTTTCCAGCCTTCTATAATATTTTCCTAAGTATTGATCTTAAATATTGAACTGTTCTTAGTGTCTTTTTGCTAAATAAATATTTAAAAGCTACGATAAATTTTTGGGTTTTTTTATGTTTTCTCATTGGACAAAGCCTTTGCTTTTTAGAATGTTAGTCCATTAAAAAAAAATCTGTTTAGAAAGTGATTCTTACTTAGAACTTTTTTGTTAAATTAAATAATGATTATGAAGTGTGCTTTTTTTTTTTTTTTTGGTTTTTCGAGACAGGGTTTCTCTGAATATCTCTGGCTGTCCTGGACTCGCTTTGTAGACCAGGCTGGCCTCGAACTCACAAAGATCCGCCTGCCTCTGCCTCCCAAGTGCTGGGATTAAAGGCGTGCGCCACCACCGCCCGGCTTTGAAGTGTGATTTAATGGATAGATATTTTAACCTGTTTATAAAAGTTGGTCTATTAGATAAACAAATAATACATGGTACTGTAGAAGACTTTTAACTGTAAGTTCAAAATTAGTTATATAGTTTTCTTCAAAAGGTAAAAACCAGATGATTTCCACTAAAATAATAAAGACATCACATCAGTGACTTCATTCTGATTTAAAGATCAGAAGCCTCCAGGCACTTCTAACTCCTAGAGATTCTGAACTTTCTTACTTCATCACATTCATTCAATCTTGGAAAATGCTGGCTGATACCTTCAATGCCACCAGCAATCAAGTACCCGAGTAACGTTTCTCTCACTGCTTATGTTTATTAAATATTTTTGTGATTAGACTTTAAATATTATTTGTGACAGCTAATGATATATTCTAAATGATTTTTTTTTGCTTCTTTTTTTTTTTTTTTTTTTTTAGGTTTTTTGAGACAGGGTTTCTCTGTGTATCCTGAACTCACTTTGCAGACCAGGCTGGCCTTGAACTCACAGAGATCCACATGCCTCTGCATCCTGGGTGCTGGGAATAAAAAAGCATGCACCACCACGCCCGGCTCTTTTTTTTCTTCTTGAGGAAGGGTTTCTCTGTGTAGTCCTGGCTATCCTGGAACTCATTCTGTAAACCAGAGTGGCTTAGACCTCAGAGATCTGCCTCCCAAGGGTAGAGATTAAAGGTATGCCCTACCACTGCCTAAATAATACTAATCTTGGTTTTAATGAAATTACAAATGAAAATATTATGTCCTTTCACTTGAACATAACTTTTTGGGGTTTTTTTAATGTTTATTTATTACTTCAAGTTACATCTCCATCACAGCCCTCTCCCTCTACCCCTCCCAGCCCCACCCTCCTACCCTCTCACCCTTCCCCCCATGCATAATTCTTTTTTTTTCAGTCCAACATATGGTTCTTTCTCTTATAACAATAAATAGAGTACAAAACAACTGAAATAAATAGGCCACAATTCTGAGAGTTATATGGCTTAGCATACATTCTCAATGTCCAGTCCATATGTATTTGGCCCCTGATTTTAACATTCTACTATCTACTATCTCCATGAGTTTAAAGTTCTCTATCTAACTCAGCTTTCATACTAACTTGCATCACAATTTTAAAAACATCTTCTTAGATCCAGAACGCCCTGCCCTCTTGATTCCTAAACAACTCAAAATTTAACTATGAGACTCTAGCTATCTATTCTTCAACCACCTCAGAGACCTGAGAGGGATAAATGTATCTGATTATATAGGAAGTGCAGGGCCCGTAGCTTCCAAAACTAAGAAATGACATACCCGTGGCTGCCTCGACAGTTCCCATTTTCTCTCCATACATTACAGCATCAATCTTCAGCTGTTTGGCCTCATTTCTCTGACAGACATTGATTGTAGAGCAGGAATTATGAAGGACTTACCTACCCTATCTTGGCAGAGCTAGGCTGTCGACTTACCTGCTTCCAAGTTTTGTCCTTTTTGGACAGAAGTCTGTCTACAGTTGAAGCATGGGTTTTTTTTTTTTTTTTTTTTTTTGCCAAGAGATAGGCTTGCCACTAATTCAACCATCTCACACTGGAGATTCTTCGATGCTCATCTTCTACTTGGAATGGAATAGGGGATGCTGTCAGGAGCTGGCATGTTTTGATATCAAAAAAATCTTAATTTAAGAAAACATCTTTGAGTGCCATTCTCCGCAGATCTCTTGTTTTTTTTTTTAAGGATTTATTTATTTTTATGCATATGAATGCTCTATCTGCATGTACACCTGCATTCCAGAAGAGGGCATCAGATCATATTATAGATGGTTGTGAGCTACCATGTGGGTGCTGGGAATTGAACTCAGGACCTCTGGAAGAGCTGTCAATGCTCTTAACCACTAAGCCATCTCTCCACCCTGTTCATACCTTTTTGTTATGACTGTTTGTTTACCCTAAACTCCTACCTTATTCAAAACTAATGTTTGAAATATTCAATCTTCATTATCTTTATAAATGTATACACATGCATATTCTCCTAGTCAGTATAATTTGGATAAAATGAAAAAAAAATCTTGTTTTCAAGTTAAACTTAACCCAGAGCTTTGGGTTAACTCTTCTTACCCAGAGTTTACAACAGACATCTGTCTTTAATAATAACAATATCCATGATGGTTTATACCTGGAGTATTTATGTTTCTTGATATAATTAGTATCTAAAATATCCTATACTACAATTAGCTGAGAATAAAAAGTTAACTAAGCAGTATTTGTATTTTACTAATTAAAAAAAAGGAGACAGTACATCAGTGACTCCTGCAGAAGTTTCATTTCCAACCATTTAAATATAAGTAAGATAGTCCATCAAGTACAAGTCTACAGTCTTTATATATATATATATATATATATATATAGTTCTATATGATATATATAACTGTGTAGCTGATTTTGTAAATATATATATCATATACATATGTATGTGTGCAAATTTTGATTTTTTTTTTTTTTTTTTTT
>CAJQZJ010032031.1:5734848-5771610 GCA_907164525.1 Lophiomys imhausi | reverse complement strand
GCCTGCCTGCCAGCCTGCCTGCCTGCCAGCCTGCCTGCCTGCCTGCCTGCCTGCCAGCCTGCCTGCCAGCCTGCCTGCCAGCCTGCCTGCCTGCCTGCCTGCCTGCCTGCCTGCCTGCCAGCCTGCTGCCATGATAGTTACAGGCTCTAACCTCCTGGATCCATATGCTCCAGATTAAATGTTTTCTTTTATAAGTGGCCTTGGTCTTGGTGTCTTGTCACAGCAATAGAAAAGTAACTAAGACAGACCTGGAGGTAGGCAATGAACACAGAAAAGGCTGTATCAGGGAATTGGAGAATGTCAGTATTTGGAAGGTTGAAGCAAGAGGACTTCCATAAGCTCAAGGCTACCGTAGGTAATACAGTGACTACTATGCAGATAGGGGCACATAATGATATCCCATCTCAAACAAAATAGCACAAATTAACATCTTCAAAGAAATGAATGCCTCCTTGTAACAGGATATTTTTACTTAACACACTTATATTTATTAATACTTATCAATCACCCATAAAATACCTAAATCCTATGACCTAAACCTTAATCATCTATAATTTATCTTAAAAAAAAACCCAATATCTATCTAAGAACACTCTAATATCTACCTAAAAACATCCAACTAACACTATTTTAACTTTATTAAAAAGAATATTAACATTTTTAGCGTAGGTCTGTGCAGGATGCCCTGGTTTATGGCAGTCCCAACAGGTAGTCTCTTAAGCTTAAAGTCCATTGGGCCCTATTTTTCAGTTCTTAAGGCCAGTTTATTTTCACCATCAAATTGTGGCCAGTTTATAAAATCAGTCAGTTCCAACTGCCAACTGAGGGCAGCTTTTTCTTTTCTTTTCTTTTTTAGATTTATTTCTTTGTTTTATGTATACGAGTGCTCTATCTGCATATACACCTGCAGCCAGAAGAGGACATCAAATCACATTGTGAATGGTTGTGAGCCACCATGTGGTTGATGGGAATTGAACTCAGGACCCCTGGAAGGGCAGCTAGTGCTCTTAACCCCTGAGCCATCTCTCCAGCCTCTGGGCAGCTTTTTCAATCAGTTAAGATTCACCTCCAAGGTCTCTTTGGCCCAGGTCACTCCCAACCTTCTCCAAGCAGCTTTGTAACTCCGCTTGCCTCAATCACTTTTCCGGCGCTCTGGGGCTTCTGCCTTTAAAAGACCCTCCCTCAGCAGGTTTTTGCTATGCCTTTACCTTGGTCTATAGCAATCTAAATTCTGTTAATGGCGTACCTTGCGTGCTCTTCTTCACTGTGGCCTCTCAGTTGAAGAGGGCAGGAGGAAGAAGAGAGCGAGAGCGAGTGGATCTCCAGCTTATATGGAGTTTCTATCGCATTCTCTCATGATCCTTTGTGGTCTCAAGGATCCATGAGACCTCCCTCCATGCTCAGAAGACCCCGTTGCTTCTCACAGCAAATGACATCATCTGCGTGGCTTGGCATGACATCATTTGCATGGCTTACGAAGTTTCTTAGCAACACTCCTTCAACAGGGCATATCATTCAGCCACAACTGGCTCCGTCCAGATCAATAAGTAAAGGGACACCAAGCTCCTCCCTATGTGTTGCCATATGTTAATCTGAACTGCCTACCAATTTCACCAAAGAGACCTGACTTCTACCACACCTCTTCCCATCTTTGCCAGGTATAGTTGAACACTCCTATATCTCCAAGTCTCTGTCTGGAAGTGAAGACAAGACCATGATTTAGAAACTGTTCTGGGCTATCTGCTATCTATTCAGACACTAGACTATGTCTCAGAAAACAAACAAACAGACAAACAAAAAAGATAAAAAAGGAACTAAAGTAAACTTGAACCTGCTTGTTTGGCAGTTTTGAGGATGGGGTCAGATGATTCGAACTGATCTAACTTCCAGATTAGCTGCCCAAGAAAGTTAAACTCTAGTCTGCAATGAGGGCCCCAAGATTCTGCTACTGCCACTGGCATATTGACCTGACCTGGAACTCTATGGACCAGACTGGCCTCGAACTCACAGAGATCTGCCTGCCTCTGCCTCCATAGTGCTGGGATTAAAGGTATTTGTCCCAATGCCTAGTCACATTTTCCATTTTAATATATGCACATTTAACAAAATTTATTCTTGGAACAGAAGAATCAGACTAGGAAAATATACAGATCACAAATCTGGAAAGCTTATGAGACAGTTTCTCTAAAAACCTTTTCCCTGTGCATAAAAGTTTTCACTGAGGAGAAATTACCACTTAAGGAGATACTGTCCCATTTCAGGCATTTGTAAGTGTTAACAGCTCCCTTCAATGGAACCTAACCAACTTCTCTGCTTAACTGCAACAATTCACGGATGCACTACCACTTTGGGGCCATTCAGAATAAGTCTTGTTCCTCACAGTCAACCTTTTAATATTTTAAGAGTTCTCATGACCCTCGACCTCCAAATGTTGCCTCATCTGGCAATAAGACAGCTATTCGTCAAGGTTCTCTAGAGGAAGGGAACTGCTAGAATGAGTACACATATTGCAAGGGGATTTACTAAGCTGGCTCACAGGACATGGTCCTGGTAGTCCAGAAATGGCTGTCTCATACTGGAGAAGCTGAGAATCCCAGAGTTGCTCAGTCACAGAGGCTTCAAGTCTCACCATTTCCAGTCTGTTGCTGAAGACCCCTGGAGATTCCTGGAGAGCCACTGGTCTTCAGTCTATGTTGGAAACCTGCAGAAGCTGGTTCTGGCATCACCAAAGGGTTACCACAGCAATAAGATAGAAGGACTAGCCAGAAAAAGTGAAGGCAAACATGCAAAAAGCAGTTTCCTTCCTCCACATCCTTTTACCTGGGCTGGTACCATGAGGTACCACCCATATTTAGGGTGGATCTCTGTTCAAGTAAAATAAAAATCAAATTTTCTGATCAAGAAAATCCCTGATGGGACTGGAGAGATGGCTCAGTGGTTAAGAGCACTGGCTGTTCTTCCAAAGGGCCCGGGTTCAAATCCCAGCACCACATGGCAGTTCACAGGTATCTGTAATGGCCGGGTGTGGTGGCACACGCCTTTAGTTCCAGCAT
Source organism: Lophiomys imhausi (assembly GCA_907164525.1). Classification (NCBI taxonomy): domain Eukaryota; kingdom Metazoa; phylum Chordata; class Mammalia; order Rodentia; family Muridae; genus Lophiomys; species Lophiomys imhausi. The sequence continues at coordinate 5,768,557 of CAJQZJ010032031.1, read as the reverse complement.
TTGGGAGGCAGAGGCAGGTGGATCTCTGTGAGTTCGAGGCCAACCTGGTCTACAAAGTGAGTCCAAGACATCCAGGGCTATAACACAGAGAAACCCTGTTTTGAAAAACCAACAAAAAAAAAAAAAAAAAAAAAGGAAAGAAAGAAAGAAAGTCCCTGGCAGGAGGGCCCAGTGCCTGGTATTTTAGTTGATTCCACATTTGGCCAAAGTGAGAAGCAGGATGAGCCATCACAGTGACCTATAAAACAGCTCCTGTTGTCTGACCCAGTAATTCTACTTTGTAAAATATACCAGGTATAAATAACTCAAAATAAAGAATAAACTTGTGCAGTTCATGTTATACTTTTGTTGAATGAAATATTAATATTTATAATTGATACTTATGATTATTAGGGCAATGGAATGAGCCCTTAGCTCACTTATGAATAATCACACACAAACACCTGATGGATCTTAACAAGACTGAGCCTGTTGTACGATCTTAGCCCATCTAAAGTATCTTATAATTCTATCCCCAAATAAAATGCCATAATATATACATATGTCCCCTAGGCTACTATTCTCCATGCTATGTTGATGTTCCAGGCCACATGGAGACATGACTCTTCTATTTAACCCTTGGCATGTCTCCTTCCTCTTCTCTTCCTGGCTCCTTCTCTCGTGATCCTCTCTGCTCCAAAAGCCAGCCAACTTTCCCTCCCCACCCCTACCTCTTTTCTACCCAATCCAAACCGTAACATTCATTCAACCAATCAACTCCAAATTAGGTAGAGCAAGGATCACACAGCAAAGACATATATGACAGCAACCAGATCCCGGGGCCAGTAACTAGCAACAAAATAGCAGCTTTCAGATGACCCCAACATACTTTACTTTGCACTTTAATACAAATCCCCTAAAGTTGAAAGCAACGAAACAAATGATTGGCATCTACTTGAGACATTTACTGAAGACAATATGTGGAAAAATTATCTTATTTTCTTTCAGATAGAGTCTTCCTATGAAGCACAGGTTGGCCTTGACTCTGTCATGTAGCTCAGGCCTCAGACTTAGGATTTTTCTGCCTCCTGAGTGCTGTGATTATGGGTATGTGCTACCACAGCTGACTGAAAAGTTATCCAGGTGCACGGGAATATGTATGAGCAATATTATAAGAAGAAACCAAACATGGGGCTGGAGAGATGGGTCAGCACTTAAAGCACACTGGCTGCCCCTTCCAGTGGGCCTAGATTCTATTCCCATATGGTGGCTCACACCCATCTACCTTTTCTGAACTCCACAGGCACCAAGCATGTATGTGGTACACAGATACACAAACAGGTAAGATGCCTAAACACATAAAAATAAATTAATTTTAAAAAACTTTATACTTCTAAAACAAAAGAGTTCATATGCCAAATCAAGTCCATAACTAAACCAGCCATCTTTTCAGAAGCCTTTCTTCAACTGGGCGGTGGTGGCACACACCTTTATTTAATCCCAGCACTCAGGAGGCAGAAGTCAGAGGATCTCCAAGTTCAAGGCATGACTTCAAGACATGCCTTCTCCAACTCTTAAAAAATAATGAACTTAATCTGGCCCACAGATGTACCCTTCTGTTTTTAATTCTGTCGTGTGTATCTTTTGCTTACAAATAACCTCAAGAGGACAAAGTGGTGAGGGTCAAATTCAGGAACGTGGGAAAGATTAGCAAGTGACAGCAAGCCTGGAACTCCCATTCCTAAGCAGTTTCTACCCCTCCCGTGTTCCTACCTCCACTCCTGTTCCTGGGACTTTTGCTTCCCTTACATCTGCACCTGGTCTGACAGTATCTTTGAAGGGCTGATCAAAGAAGAATCAGTGAAAAAAACAGAAACAATTCCTAACTTCACAAAGTTTATTTTTATATTTCATGTGAAGGGGGTGGGTCTACAGCAAGATGCAGGGAATAAACAGGCAAATAAATAAATAGTAAGACAGATATGAATAGTGTGAATAATAAAACAAGTAAGAGACCACGTCAGATTGGCTAATCATGGAAGAGCTTTGAGAAGGCAACAATTTAATACAGCCCAAAGGAAGAGAGCCAATCACTAAAGTTTTTTAAACAAGGCTCCAAGTAGAAGGAAAGGGAAACAAATCATGCTTAAAGAACTGGAAAGTGACTGTGGTTAGTCGGTCACCAGTGCTGACCACACTGGGTTGTGGATAGAGAAGGGGGTGGAGACGTACATAAGTTACCAACTACATGTGGGACTACTGGAAGATGTTGCCAAGATCTGACTTTCACTTTCACTTAATTATTTTCTGCCAAATGGGATAAAAGTCAGGGCTTTGTGCATGCTAGGCAAGTTTCCTACCACTGATTTGCATTCCCAGCCATGATTTACATTTTTATATTTTTATTATGTTTATTTATATATTTGTGTGTGTGCGCGCGCACCATGGTGCACATGTGGAAGTCAGAGAATAGCTTGGAGAGGTTGGTTCACTCTTTCCACCTTGTGGGCCAGGGTGACAGAGCTTAGGTTGTCAAGCTTGGCAGTGAGCAATTTTACTGGCTGAATCACCTCACGGGCCCTGATTCATACTTAAAATTTTTTACTCGGAGTGCAGAGAGTGACTTATCAGAAAGTCAAAGCAGAGTCAGTCAGCCAGTAAAGAAACTGATGTGCTGGCATTAGTTGGTGGCATGGTTTTGATGACACATGGGTCAAGAAAAAAAAAGTTATAATACATTCATCTATTTTATATGTATGAGTGTTTTTGCCAGTATGTGTATGTACCACCTGTGCCTGGTACCATAGAAGTCAGAAGAGGGTAACAAATCCCCTCAAACTAGAGTTACAGACAGTTGTGGACTACCCTGTGGATTCTGGGACCTGAATCCGGGTCCACCTCAAGAAATAATTTCCAATCAAATAAAAAACCAAAAGGAAAGGAAAGCCACACTAAAGCAGAACTGATATAATATTTATTTATTCTTATCCTAAAACAACTAAGATTTGGTACCCAATTTCCTTGGAAGGCACTGCTAACAAGAACATATTCTTTCATATCTGATCCTAAAAATTCCCCTTTATGGTCCTTCAACTTCCTCTGGACATGAGGTACAGAACTGAAGCAGAAACAACCCTTACCACAGCTTCTCTCCAGGTGGTTAAATGTCAGCGAGCAACCTAAAGCACCCATCCTCTACAGCATGGCTGTGGTGTTGCAGATCATTAACTGGACTCTAAACATTACAAACGCAGCTGTTTCTTCTGCCTTCCCCCACGTTAGAGCATTATGCATATAACACTATGCAGAGCATTACTTCTCCATTGGAACCATATGGAAAGCTTCTTAGGAATTAATTTAACTATGATTCTATACCAAGTCTAGACAGAAGTAGACATTCTCCTCTGGCCCACAGAGACATATTTAACACTTTTGGACACTCGGCACCGACTACTACAAAAGCCAAGTTAATATATATATCTTAATGGGACAGTGAGGTGGTAGAAGAGGTGGTATAATAAAGTTCTTTCATGTACTCTGACAACTGAAGCACTATAACTTACAACTTGGTTGAGAGTGAGAGCCCAGAGTCAGACAGTTGGGCACAAGCTCTGGCTTTCCATTTACTTACAGCAAATGGAAAGTTACATGATTTCAATAAAGTGAAATTTCTTCTTCTATGAAATAGGTAGGGATTTGTTAGTCTCCAAAGAACAAGAAATACATACAGATACAGTGAAACCTGTCTGTAATGCAGGAAAGGGCCTGTTAGCCTGGTATCATCCATATTTTAACTTTAACCTTATCTTTCACGGGGGGGGGGGGGCTAACAAAGAGCACACACATCAACTCAGATTACCTTGTATACACAGCTGTAGGTAAGAGACGCTATGGAGAGAGAGAGGGCTATTAACTATAACTACGGTAAGTACACACCATATACTGAAACTCCTGGAAAGAAGAGGTAACCTGTATCCCAGAACGCAAATCCAAACTCCTTCACCTCACTAGTTCGAAACCTATTAATGGATCTTTATTCCATCGTGTGTTTATATCCCATTGTCTAGCTCTGGGGAACCCTAGATTCTACCAAATGATTTGAGCATTAGGAATGAAAAGTTCCAGTACGGGAAAATTCAGCCGCCCCAGACTATGACTAGGTGAGCTAGACTTGAGGCAGTGAGGAGTAAGGTTCACAGAACACCCTCTGAAAAAGTTTCCCAAGGTCTCTATAGTCTTCTGCTGGGCAGTATTTACTGGGCAGACACAGGGGGTAGCAAAATCTCACTCTCTTGGCTTCTGGTCACTAATTACAAGGAGACTGGAGAGTCTAGCTTAACTAGAACGTTGGAAATAGCTCCGCGGTTCTAGCCGGTGGGTCACGGGGTTTCCCTGCACAGGATTCTGTTTTGACCCTATGAACCAGAGGGCTCTTCTTATCCCCATGAATTAAATTTCTCCCTTCTCCAGACCCACAGGAGGAAGGGCAGAGTTTAGCATCCTGAGGTGAGAAGAGTCTGTCACCGGGACCCTTTCCTCTCCTCCTGCTGTGGCAGTCTAATCGGCTGTATCCACCACCACTCGTTTTCTAAATAAACTTCACCCTCTAACTGCAACAACGCCTTCTAGCCCTCTCTGGAACTGTGTAGCTTTCAGATCGCCCCCAAATGTGCACCTTTTGGACCAGCCCGCTGTGACTCAGAGGCGGGCAGGGCAACCTCTTGCTGTGCTGATGTCCCTCAACCCTTCTGGGAGACCCCACCCTGCCTTCATTTCCATGCAGAAGCGACACTTGCAGTTTTGTCCGTGAGGCAGAAGGGGTGAGGCTACACATTTTTTAAAGGAACCTAGGCCCTTTGTAGTGTAAGATAATAGTCACCGCCAAGAGCTCTAGCGTATGGGCCACTATCGCTCTGCAACAAGAAGGAAAGGTTTGCCGGGCGTGGTGGCGCACGCCTTTAATCCCAGCACTTGGGAGGCAGAGGCAGGCGGATCTCTGTGAGTTCGAGGCCAGCCTGGTCTACAAAGCAAGTCCAGGACAGCCAGGGCTGTTACACAGAGAAACCCTGTCTCGAAAAACCAAAAAAAAAAAAAAAAAAAAAGAAGGAAAGGTTTAGCATCAATACCAAAGCATGGGGTCTAATCCGGGAGCTGCTGCCTCCCCTCCTCTATCGGAAGGAGCAACAGGGGTATAAGGTACAGAAAAAGGCAGCGAGTAGCAACTCCAAAAAACGTCCCCAGAACCCTACAGAGAGATCCTGATCCCAGAGCCCTGGCCCCTCAGCCATGACACCCCACCCCCATGCCGCAATGCCAAGCCTTTACTTCTCTTTAATTCCTCTCATCCCCCGCCCTCCCCAGGCAACACACTGGAGCCCATTGTAGCCGCCTGGAGGCTCGAGACCCAAGAAGGTGGAAGGGGAAGAAGGGCGGGCAAACGCCCAAGGCTTGGGGGAATACCCTAATTTCCCGGCCTTCAGCTCTACCTAAAGGGAACCAAAGCGTGTGGGTCGATCTGGGCCCCAGGACCTTGCCAAGCCTGGCCACGGACCGGAGAAGCATCTTGGGCTTCAGGGACAGAAGAAGGCTTCTAGCCGCCGGGCAACCTCGGCGGGTCCCCGGCAGAGTCTGGAGCTGAGGCTGAACCGATCCCGCAGACCGAGAAGACGCGGGAAACCCGGGACGTCCTCAGCTGGGCGGTTCTCGGAGGGGGCGGGGCGGGCTGGCAGCAGACCTCGAGGGGAGCGGAGGCGAGGCTTGTCTCGGCTGGGGTCCCAGGCTGGGCGGGGCGGTGCAAGCGGCCGTCTCGGCCCTCCCTGGTGAGGCCCCGCGGCCTGGGCGCCGGGGAGAGCGAGCAGGCAGAGCCGCGGTCGCGGCGCGAGCTGTCCTGCAGCTAGACCCGGCGAGACGGAGCGCCGGGAGGGAGGCGGTGGCTGACCCGCCCCGCCCGCCCACCCCAGAGTCGGACACCTCCCGACGCCGAGCCATGGTGAGTCCCGCGTAACACCCCGGTGTCCCCTCGGCCTTCGCGCAGCCCGCTCCGGGCCCCCAGCCCCGTGCCTCCTGTGCCCGCCTAGCGCTGTTGGGCGCTTCGGAGACTCGCCACTCTCCCATCCCCCCCTTCTTTTCTTCGATCTGCCGGCCCGCTGCATGCCCAGTCCCCATCGAGTATTGTGGTGACCCTTTCTTTTTTCTTCTGCCGCCTCCCCATCCTTCCGTGGTCTTCGCACACATCCCACCCCCGGCCTTCTCGGTCCTGCCCAGTCTTCTTTTGCTGGGTTTTCCCTCCCCTCCCTATTCCAGTTTTTCACTCCTGGAGACCCTCTGCGAGTTGGCCTGGCAGCAGCCCTGCAAAGAACAACCTCTCGGGTCATGAGAATTGACCTGCCTGGAACCACCATTTTCCATCCCTGTCCCAACCCGGTGAGATGGGCCCACCCATCCGGCCCTGAGGGACTGACTAGCCACAGCTGTGGCTGGGCCAGGGCCAAAGGGCATGTCCAAAGGGAAATTCCCCCCGTCAGAAAGGGGGCTGTTTGAGGGTGGGTAGGGGGTGTTCTGCAGTACCAGTGGGCGTGGCGTTGCCAGAGCCCAAACCAGAGTTTTTGGGACAACGTTCCCCAAGGCTTACGCCACTGCAGGGAACAGAAGCCTGCCTCCTAGCACTCCCGCTGCAGGGAGGGAGCTGTATGGAATCCTGTGCACGAGGTTGAGGCTCCGAGAGCAGCAACTCAGGGTACCAGAAGCTCATGTCAACGTGAGCGAAGAGTAAGCCGGGAACTTTCCGGCCAGAAGTACTCTGAAGAACTACAGCAGGAGTGGGCTCTGCTAGACAGGGCGCCCACTGCCCAGGAGGCTGCAGCCTACAAGCTCTCACTGCGGAGTGGAGGAGGGGGAGAGGCACTGCCTGGCTGATATCTACGGAGAGAACCCGGGAAGCATCTCCCTGCTCAGGGGATTGGAGCAAGACAGGAACTAGGCCAGTAAGAGCTGACTCAGTCTCGCTCTTCTTTTTGGTCCCAGCCGACCAGAGGCCTGGTGTCTTGGGCTTCTGCCCACCTCCGCCTGCTCCAGACCCCTCCTCCCCTCCTGCCGAGGCCGTTTCCTGTGGCTGCGACTCTTGTTCAGCCATGAGCTCACCGCCCCTAATGGGTTGCAGCTGCTTCGCTGTTCAAGCAATAGCTCCCCGGATCCTAACTTCAGAGCTGAGGCCCACTCAACCTCACCCCTACCCTCCTTCCCACCCACGTACACAGTCCCGAGAACACTGAGGGTCTGTCTGCTCGCCCACTCCTCGGAGCCAAGTTTATGCCCTGATAACATGGAATGCTGGTCTCTGGGGTGACTGAATCCCCTAATCTTTCCAAACAGCTGGGATTAAGCAGCTATGGCTGGAGAGATTTAGGAGTAAAATAGGTAATTTTTGTCTTGGGGTGAAAACAGGACCGGCTGCAATGGGTAGAGAGCTAGGTAAATACTGCAGAGTACTTTTCCTCATTTACAACAAAGACATCTGGTAAAAGGAACTAAAAAAAAAGTCATCTTGAAAGAGACATGGACTTCCAAAGAAATAGGCTGAAGGGCTGTTGTTTAGGGAATGAGGTGAAGAAAGGTGGCCCAATGATTAACTTAGGGAGGTGAGTCAGAATGGGACACAACTTAGTCTTTTAAACAGTGGGGCCAGGTTGTCAGAACCCTCTGGAATTATGGGGGAAAAATCAACTGGACCACATAGCATCAAGACCTCTTTGTCACTTCTCCAAGAATTTCATCTACATCTTTATCTGCTTTCAAATGGCTCAACCCAGTTCTTTGTAGCCAATCCCACAGGTTCTGGGAATGGAAGAAAGGGATGCTACAAAGACCTGAGATAGCCACAGTCTCCTTGTCTTCTTTTTTGCACCTATCAACCAACCTTCTGTAGGATGCAATGGTTTGTGAGTAGGCACACCTCCACTTATAATAAAAATACCTGGATGGTGTGATCTGGGAGAATCTATTGGCGAGATGGCTACATGGGAACCCCATCCCCCACCCCATCCACCGGAATTCTTAACCATTAGCTGGGTCCAGTGGCCCAGCCTGTCTCTTTTCTCCTGGGGTGAACTGATGCAGTCACCTCAGTTTACAAGTACCTGGAACAACCCTGATCAGAGTCATTCATAACAAATTCTCCCTGGATCGCTGAAGCCAAGGACTCACTCAGAGTTTAAACGTGAAGCCATCGTAAGCCTGTGTGTACTGGCTGCCCAGGCCCCTCCTATCCCTTGGCTTATTCAGCTAGCATTTTCTGATTACTTGCTGTGCACATATGATATCGGACGTAGCTGTCTGCAGACCAGGCAGCTCCCAAGGAGCCATGCTTGCATAATCTCTAGCCGTCTAGAGCTTGGTCTTATCTCTCCCAGGAGCCTGAACCAGTGGAAGACTGTGTGCAGAGCACACTTGCTGCCTTATACCCACCCTTTGAAGCCACAGCCCCGACCCTGTTGGGCCAGGTGTTCCAGGTGGTGGAGAGGACATACCAGGAGGATGCCCTGAGGTACACGCTGGACTTCCTAGTACCTGCTAAACACCTGCTTGCCAAGGTCCAGCAGGAAGCCTGTGTGAGTGGCTGTCAACCCTTTTCTACCAGGCTAATTTCCTCCCACTTAGAGACGCAAGTCTTCCCAATACCATTCTCCACAGGAGCCCTTAGGTCTCATTCGCTGATCTCCCATTGATTGTAACTACTCAAATACTAACATATATGCAGGCATATTCGTTTACCTTAAATGTTGACTCTTAACAAATATTGGCTACCCAAAAAAACAAAGAAAACAAAAACCCTGACTTTTCTAGCACAAGTTTCAAATATTATCTCCTCGTGAATGTCTTAAAACACTCCTTCAGAAGATTCCCCATTTCTGCAGATATAAAGACTAAGTCTTTGATTCCTCCAAGCCAACGGCATCTGCTGAGCAGATCTCTGTAATGATTGTGTCCCTACCTTCCCACATAGACAGCTAGCTGTCTAGGAAAGCTGCCTTCTACCAAAGCATCAACACTTTCCATTCTTTCCTCTGACATGTCACCTCTTTTCCTGTCCCCTAGGAGTTTTAACCCACCAGACATAAGGCTAGTCCTGCCTGGTGAGGACTCCTCACAGCCCCCTCCTGCTGGTTTCTTCAGCAGAGGCCTTGAATATAGCCTCTTACTTCTCTCTCCAGGCCCAGTATAGTGGATTCCTCTTCTTCCATGAGGGCTGGCCACTCTGCCTGCATGAACAGGTGGTAGTGCAGCTTGCAGCCCTTCCCTGGCAGCTGCTTCGCCCTGGAGACTTCTACCTGCAGGTAGTGCCTTCCATGGCCCAAGCACCCCGTCTGGCGCTGAAATGTCTGGCCCCAGGAGGTGGGCGGGTACAGGAGCTGCCAGTGCCCACTGAAGCCTGTGCCTACCTATTCACACCTGAGTGGCTACAAGGCATTAACAAGGACCGGCCAACAGGGCGCCTCAGCACCTGCCTTCTGTCTGCACCCTCTGGAATCCAGAGGCTGCCCTGGGCTGAGCTCATCTGCCCAAGATTTGTGCACAAAGAGGGCCTCATGGTTGGACATCGGCCAAGCACACTGCCTCCAGAACTGCCCTCAGGACCTCCAGGGCTTCCTAGCCCTCCACTCCCTGAGGAGGTGCTGGGTACCCGAAGTCCTGGTGATGGACACAATGCTCCCGCAGAAGGTCCCGAAGGTGAATATGTGGAGCTGTTGGAGGTCACATTGCCTGTGAGGGGAAGCCCAGTAGATGCTGAGGCCTCGGGCCTCTCCAGGACCCGCACAGTACCCACTCGTAAGACTACTGGAGGGAAAGGCCGACACCGGAGACACCGGGCATGGATGCACCAGAAAGGCCTGGGGTCTCGGGACCAGGATGGGGCACGCCCACCAGGTGAGGGCAGTAGCACTGGAGCCTCTTCTGAATCACCCCCAGGAGCTGAGGTGGACCCAGATGCTACAGTCCCTGAGGCATCTGTGCCACCCGCAGAGGCTCTTGGGGAGGCCATTGAATCCTGCTTCCTGTTGGGGGAGGCTGGCGGAGGAGTGGGCCAGGGGCCTGAAGAATTACCTAGTACCCCTCGAAGAACAGGCAAAGGAAACAGAAGAAAAAAGCGAGCTGCGGGCAGAGGCGCTGTAAGCCGAGGTGGGGAGAGTACCCCACTCAGCCTCAAGGACAAGGAAGAGAGTAGACAGCAGGAAGTCCTTGTCAGCCTGCCCTCACCCAGTGAGCAGGAACCTGTAGAAAGCAGCCTGGTTAAGGAGAGAGAGGGTTCTGGGAAGCCAGAGTTTGAAGCAAAAGAGGAACTCAAGCCAGCAGAGGGAAAGGAGCCAGCACCCCCAGAAGACTGTGGGCCTCCAGAAGAGGAGATCAGAGACAGTGAGCGAGAAGGCTTGATCCCGGTGTGTCTGGCAGGTGAGATGATAATGGGTCCAGGGACAAAGCAGGCTGGACCTAGGGAAGGGGAGTGGAGGAGAAGCTGTGCTTAGACTGGGAATCGAATAAGAGTAACTCTGCATCTGTCTGCGCAGGATCCACTGGTCCAGAGTGGCTCCCACCTGACCCCACAGCACAGCCTCGGGAGACTGTGCAGGATGTCAAAGGAGACAGCACCCCAGAAAAAAGTCCCCCAGTTTCCATTTTGGATGACCCGCTTGTACCTTGGGACTTGATGGCATCTGGATTCTTCGTTCTGACTGGTCAGTGGGCATCAGTGAATACAAAGAAAGAGGCTAGGGAGATCTCTCAGTTGGTAAATTGCCTGTTTCTCAAGCAGAGGGCTGAGTTCAGAACCCCAGCATCCACCTAAGAGCTGGCCATGGCATGGATGAGTAACCTTGGGGCTGGGAAGAAAGGGTAGGTTGAGACAGGTGAATTCCTTGCACTCATTGGCAGCTAGTCTAGCTGGACCAGAGATTCTCCGGGTCCAGTAAGAGACCCTGTCTTTAAAAAAATAATGTGGTAGCCAGGCAATGGGGGCGCAGTCCTTTAATCCCAGAGGCAGGTGGATCTCTGTGAGTTTGAGGCCAGCCTTGTCTATAGAGCGAGTTCCAGGACAGTCAGAGATACACAAAGAAACCCTGTCTCAAAAAACCAAAAAGGAAGGAAAAAAAAAAAGGTGGATTGAGAAAGACATGTCCTGGCCTCCACATACATGTATACATGTGCACACACATACAAGGACATGTTAAATACACAGGGTGAGTGAGAAGGGGCTTTGGGGAAAGTGAAGCAGTTGAAGTGAAGTGGGGAGGGAGGAAAGGTGGAAGGGAGGCAGTCAGAGATTGCTCCCAGCCAGGACAGCCTGGCCGTTTTCTGTCTTCAGGAGGGGTAGATCAGACTGGGAGAGCTTTGCTGACGATTACACCCCCACCTCCATGCCTTCCTGAGGAGACCTCACCCTCGCAAGAGACGCTGAACACTGCTCTTGGTTACCTCTGTTCACTGCTTAGGTAAGCATGGCTGACTTCAGTACCCTGGGCATTAACTTGCAAAGTCAGGAGGACGTTCCTGCTTTCCTTTCTCAAGGCACTGGCCTAGGACTTCAACCCTCAGAGTTTCAAGCCATTGACCTTGACCTCACCAACTATGACTTCTGGGATATATCATCAACACTGCTGACTCTCTCAGTACTCCATGACAGCGCCCGTATTTATCAGGGCATAGATTCACTCATCCAACAATACTTTGTGATCCCTGAGTACCTATTAGATAAATGCTATGGCCTTGAATTTACACCATTATAGCACATAGAATTCTAGTCCTCTGACCCAATAGCCATGTCAATGTAGGGTCTTGATTGTTAGGTTGCCTGCTGGGCACATGCCCCAGACACTGACTATTTGCTCATTGCTTCCCAAATATAGTAGAACTAACTTCCTAAGACTAAACCAGAAGGTCTGTGTTCTTCCTTGTTCTCTCTTTGCTGTCTCCTCAAGGTAACACACACATACACACACACCCCACCCCTTTGGTCTCCTTGCCTCCACAGGCCTGACCTGCAGCTATTGGGGCTGACTGTCCTGCTTGACCTTCGCAAGGCACCCTCACTGCCTCCAGCACTTATTCCCGCCTTGAGTCAGCTTCAGGTAATCAGCTCCTTGAGACAGGCATGCCCTTTAGATCCTCACTTTTTCAAAGTGGCCGCCATTCTAGGCCATCCAGCTGTCCAAAGTGTAAGGATACTCTTCTTTGCATTTAGGACTCGGGAGACCCTCCACTCATTCAGAGGCTGGTGATTCTCACTCATGAAGACCCTCCAGCTGAACTCTGTGGAATTCAGGTTAGTTTTCTCCCATCTAGTCCCTTATCAGTAATGGAGAGGGGAGGGAAAGCTGGCTGATCTCTCAGATTGGTCTGAATCACCAGGTGCCCGTGCAGAAAACTCCTGTTTTCATATGTCTACAGGGAGCTGAGTTGCTGTTAGAGAAGGATCTGAAAAGAGTGGCCAAGCCAGAGGAGCTACCATGGGACTTAGGAGGTCACAGGGACCTCTCCCCTGACCACTGGGTAGAGATTCATCAGGTAAACTCCTTCAGCACCTAGGAACTGGAAATGACCCAACTAAGGATAGTCAAAGTGAATAGAGACACGGCCATAACCATGGGGCTGGGAAATGTACTGTTCCATGCAGTTCAGAAAATAGCTCTGACTCATGGACCTTGAACAAATATTCCATCTTTAGGAAGATGGAAGGAGTTTTTTGTTTTTTGGGGTTTTTTTTTTTTTTGTATGTTTGCTTGTTTTATGTTTTGTTTTTTGAGACAAGGTTTCTCTGTGTACTGTGGCTGGCTTAGAACTTTCTCTGTAGGGCAGGCTGGCCTTGAACTCACAAAAATCTATCTGCCTCTGCCTTCTGAGTATTGCAATTAAAGGTATGTGCCACCACCACCCAGCTGCAACAAGAGCTCTGAACCTGTGAACCACCCTTTCAGTCACCACCCAGAACTTTTAATTTAAATGTTTATTTTAAGCATATGTGTGTGGTGTGTGTGTTGTGAGCTGCTTGTGAGTGCTGAGAATCAAACTTGGGTCCTCTGTGAGAGCAATACATGCACATAACCACTGCACCATCTCTCTAACTCCCTGACGGCCAACTTTATCAGATTCTTTTCTGTTTTGTTTTGTTTTGTTTTTAGAGACAGGGTTTCTCTGTGTAACATCCCTGGCTGTCCTGGACTCGCTTTGTAGATCAGGCTGGCCTTGAACTCAAACACACAGAGATCCACCTGCCTCTGCCTCCCAAGTACTGGGAATAAAGGCTTTGGCTACCATGCCAGGCCCATTTGTCAGATTCTTAATATGGCATTAAGTAATGTATGCTTTCTAGTGGGAGATAGTAAGATATCATAAAACAAGAAGAGAAGTGTTTGTGATAGCTCTGTCGTTGGTGTCTAGAAAGTTCTGAGAATTGAGAAGTTGGTTCCATGGGGCCTGGCAAGTTATTTTACCTTCCTTCTGGAGACGGTGCCCTTTCTGTACCTGTTCCCTACACCAGTGTTGGCAAAGTGCAGGATCTTTTGCCATCAAATGGACCCATTGTGCGTGGTCTTCAGTCACTTACCTTCATGTTTCTATTAATCTAAGTGTTGTGATTTTTAGAACATAGGAATCAACATGATCACAGCTGAGTACAAATAGGATTCCTTAGCATGCTTATGTATCCAGGAAAAGCAGATGAGGTGGAGGCGGGACTTGGCAGTGGGAAGACCAGAGGCAAGGGAGGAAAAGGAAACTCAAATGCTAAGCTGTACCACCACAAGCATGCTTGGTGCCAGGCTGATGTCCTTTCCTTAAATTGTACAAAATCTACTTTTATTCTAACTTTACTATTGAGTAAAATGAGTTTTAGGGTTTGTGGGCTTGCTCAATGTTGTATAACTTGGAAGCAACAAAGTCAGAAACGGAACCCAGAATTATTTCCACTAAAGTCTTCAGGACTCCCATCTTCATCCTGTGGCCTTTCTTCCATTCATTTTCTTTTTTCTTTCTCGTTTGTTTGTTTGTTTGATTGTTTTTGAGACAGGGTTTCTCTTCATAGCCCTGGCTGTCCTGGACCTTACTCTGTAAACCAGGCTGGCCTCCAATTCACAGAGATCTGCCTGCCTCTGCCTCCTAGGTTCTGGGACTAAAGGCGTGCACCACCACACCTGACACATTTCTTACGGTAAACCCTGGCCCTTCACTCCATCTCTGTATGTGGGTTTCAGGAAGTGGCAACGCTGTGCACCTTGTGCCAAGGTGTGTTGACCTCTGTGCGACAGGCCATTGAGGAGCTAGAGGGAACAGCAGAACCCAAAGAAGAGGTATGGAATGAAGCAGAGTAATGGCAGGGATGGGACTGAGGTGGGCACTCTTTGGGGGAACTCAAAGTGTTTCATTGTCCCAAGCAGGCAGTGAGAATGCCTGAGCCCCTGCAAAAGGTTCTGGCAGATCCTCGGTTGACAGCACTGCAGAGGAATGGAGGAGCCATCCTGATGCGGCTGCGCTCCACCCACAGCAGCAAGTAAGAGAGATGGGTGTGCAGAGGCAAGAGAGGGGGAGAGCAGAGAGCTGTCCTAAGCCTTAACTGACAGATAATTCTTACTCTACATTTATCTGTACAAGATACTGTGCCTTTACAATTATAACCTCCACAGCATTCTTGTGTGCTTACAAATGAAGACTTCGAAGAGGAGGAGAGATATTAAATATCTCAGCCAAGCTAATTCAGTAAGGAGAGTTATAGCCCAAGTCTATTCCCAGTGCCACAACACTTCTGGCATTTGCATCCCTGAAGATACAAAGACAGAACTGGAAAACTTGACCAGGGTGGAGACTCAGTATTGCCTATCTCTTCCCAGGCTAGAGAGTCCAGGCCCAGCTGTGTTATATCAGGAGGTAGATGAAGCCATTCACCAACTTGTGCGTCTGTCCAACCTACGTGTGCAGCAGCAAGAACAACGCCAACGCCTGCAACAGCTCCGTGAGGTGAGGAGACTTACTCAGCCTGGGAGCCTAGCCTCTGCTTGTTGGCATTCCTGTTAATACTAAGCATGGACGGTATTCTTCCAGCTTCCCTCCTCCCTCCCCTAGAGGTTGGTCATAAAAGTGTGAGATTCGACATGAGGGCAGGAACATCTCAACACCAGCAAAAAGGAGAAGCCAGGTGTTTCAGTCTTCCATTTATCTTTGATCAGGATCACTAGATATTCTGGGAACTGTTTACCACCCAAAGAAAACTCTGGAAATAGCTGGTTGGCTCAGAGTACTACCTCCTTAGTGTAAAGAAATGTTTTGCTTTTGTTTAGGAGTTTCCTGAGACAGGATCTGATGTAGCTCAGGTTGGCCTTGAATTCATTATGTAGCCAGTGCTGGCCATGAAACTCCTGATGCTCTTGCCTTCACCTAACCATGAAACCTGATAATAAATATCTATTGATAGAGCTGTTTGCCTCCACATTTTGCCTTGACTTCTTCTGCATTATCATCCTCCAGAATGGAGGGAGAAAAGGCCCTCTCTCCTACTTTGGAAGGAGAACACATTGCCATTGCCACAGGTTTCTTAAGATTCAGGACTAGGAGCCAGGCGTTGGTGGTGCACGCCTTTAATCCCAGCACTCGGGAGGCAGAGGCAGGCGGATCTCTGTGAGTTCGAGGCCAACCTGGTCTACAAAGTGAGTCGAGGACAACCAGGCTGTTACACAGAGAAACCCTGTCTCGAAAAACCAAAAAAAAAAAAAAGATTCAGGACTAGGACTGGCATTTCTGAACCTTGACTCTTCTCTTCTGGACTTATGAGAATCCCCTGTGGGGATTTGTTGTCTACTTACTGTGAGGGGAAGAAGAGGGGCTTTAAAACCTTGTTTTTCCTCAGCTCCTAGTACTGTCCTTATGGAGCAGCACATGGATATGAGAAGGGGCATCTCAAAGTCCGTGCTGAAGGGGAGCCAGGGCTTTGTGTTCTGGGCTCTGATGCCTATGAGCTTCTGCTGTTCTATCCAGGGGTGTCTCTATTGATTAGGTGTCTCCGTCCATTTAAAACCCTATTTTAAGAACAGAATTTGGAAGCCGGGCGGTGGTGGCGCACGCCTTTAATCCCAGCACTTGGGAGGCAGAGGCAGGCGGATCTTTGTGAGTTCGAGACCAGCCTGGTCTACAAAGTGAGTCCAGGACAGCCAGGGCTACACAGAGAAACCTTGTCTTGGAAAAAAAAAAAAAAAAAAGAACAGAATTTGGAGTTTCAAGTGCTTAGCTTTGAGGTCTAGCTCTGCTAGGAATGAGACCTTGCTGCTGAGTTGTGTTCTTATACAAATAGTACCCCACGCAGATGGATAGGATGAGAAGAGAACTCAGCAAAGGACTATAAAAGTAGCTACTGTTGGCACTGGCCTTCAGGAACGTTCGGAGACTTCTCATTTTCCAGTGACTCCATCCCAGCCTCCAGACTTTCTTCAGAGGAAAAAAAAAATTAGTCAGACATTTCAGAACAAGTAGGAGATTCTGTCTAGCTCTGCAGTAGGACACTCACTCACACACTGTCTCCTGGACCATCCTTCAGTCTTGGTGCCTGGGATTCCTGCCCACTACTCAGCAGGGCACAGTGGATATGGAATTCCTCTTGGTCCAGTTATCCAAGTCACTTTCATACTCCTGTCTTTGGTTCATATCAGTTTTATCTGTTTCTTCATCCTGGCCTGCCTGGGCACACCAACCTGTGTCTCCTGCCAGCTCTGCTTCATATGGTACTTTGCCAGAGATGACATACCCAGTGTCTCCTTTACTCCTGTGGAAAGTTATCAGTCGCTGGTATCGGTCCCTCGGCACCAGGAGACAAAATGGGATGACTAAGGTTCCATATATTGGGTTGAGAGCAACTGAGTGGATCTTAGCCGGCCCCTTCACAGTTCTGCTTTCCTCACAGCCTTCTACTCTGTCTCAGGTGTTGCAGTGGCTCTCTGGCCCAGGGGAAGAGCAGCTGGCCAGCTTCACCATGCCCGGGAACTCACTGTCAGTCTTGCAAGAGACAGAACTGCGATTCCGGGCCTTCAGCACAGAGGTGCAGGTAAGGACAGAGAGGAGATGGGGGTGGGATCCCTGGAAGAGAATCAAGTCTGACACGAACCCCTTTCTCCAGGAGCGCCTAGTCCAGGCCCGGGAAGCTTTGGCTCTGGAGGAGGACATCACCTCCCAGAAAGTTCTGGATATTTTTGAACAACGGCTGGAGCAAGTTGAGAGTGGCCTCCATCGGGCTCTACGGCTGCAGCGCTTCTTCCAGCAGGTGGGTACAGAGCATCCTTCTGAGCTGATTTACTCTCCTCAGCCTGGAGAGGTTGGTCAGGTAGTTGTTAAGAGTGGTACCTGGGAGGCCCATCTCCCCGGCTTTGACTTTTAGCTTGCCCAGGCTGAATGACCTGAGCCCTGATGTGGACATTTACACATCTGCTGTGGATCCTGTGTAGACATTTACACATCTGCTGTGAAAGTTAGGTGAAGTACTGTGTGAAAGAGCTTAGTGCAAACCTGACTCCATGCTGGGTGTGTAAGTATTAGCTCCTCTGTGCCCACGCCATCTCTGAGTAACATGCTTATACTGTGATGCTGGGGCAGGGAGAGGAGGGGGAGGTGATGGCCCCCCGGGGGAGCCATTCGCAATGGGATATGTGTTTGGGAGTGGTACTTGTCCTCGCCTTTTTTCTCCCATCTCTAACCTGTTGGCCTTTTGCAGGCACATGACTGGGTCGATGAGGGCTCTGCTCGGCTGGCAGGAGCTGGGCCTGGTCGGGAAGCTGTGCTGGCAGCCCTAGCCCTGCGGAGGGCCCCAGAGCCCAGTGCAGGTACCTTCCAGGAGATGCGAGCCCTGGCCCTGGACCTGGGCAGCCCAGCAGCCCTTCGAGAATGGGGACGATGCCGGGCGCGCTGCCAGGAGCTGGAAAGGAGGATTCAGCAGCAGCTGGGAGAGGAGGCAAGTCCTCGAGGCCACCGACGACGACGGACAGACAGTGCCAGCAGCACAGGGGCCCAGCATGGAGCCCACAGCCCTTCACCCAGCCTCAGCTCCCTGCTGCTTCCCAGCAGCCCTGGGCCACGGGCAGCCCCTTCGCATTGCTCTCTGGCCCCATGTGGGGAAGACTATGAGGAAGAAGCCCTTGAGCTAGCTCCAGAAGCAGATGGAAGACCCCCAAGGGCTGTGCTGATCAGAGGCCTGGAAGTCACCAGTACTGAAGTGGTAGACAGGACATGTTCACCGCGAGAGCACGTGCTATTGGGCCGGGCTGGAGGGCCAGATGGGCCCTGGGGAGTAGGTACTCCTCGCATGGAACGCAAACGAAGCATCAGGTGAGAGTTCAGAGCAATCGTTGTCTAACAAGCAAGCAGAAAGATCGTCATATGTTGGGGGTGGTGACTCATTTCCATGCCAGATTGACACCTCTGCCTCTCTGGTTGTACCTACAGTGCCCAGCAGCGTCTAGTGTCTGAACTGATTGCCTGTGAGCAAGAATACATAACCACTCTTAATGAGCCAGTACCACTGCCTGGACATGAGCTAACTCCTGAGCTCAGATGCACCTGGGCCGCAGCCCTGAGTGCCCGGGAGAAGCTTCGCAGCTTCCATGGGACACACTTTCTGCAAGAGCTTCAGGGCTGTACCACCCATCCTCTGCGCATTGGGGCCTGCTTCCTTCGCCATGTGAGCAATCAACTATATCCAAGTCTTCTCTCTTCTCATGTTCTGTCCTATCCATTGTCCCCCACTGACTGCTGCTGCTCCATACCCTCTCCCCTTTGAGAAGTCCTGAGGTCCCTGTACCTCACCTTGGCCCTTGTGGTGTGTGTCCTCAAGTGTTGTGTGGACTTCACTATCTCTTCAAAGAGCCTTTATAACCCCTGGCAGGCAGGGTACCATCTGCTTCTCCCTCCCTGAGCACGGGAGAAGAAATCTGTCCACTGGTCCCTCACCAGGGACACTCACTACCTCTTCTTTATGGCACAGGGGGACCAGTTCAACCTCTATGCTCAGTTCCTGAAGCTCAGACACAAACTGGAGAGTGGTGTGGCTGCACTCACTCCCTCGGCCAAGGTAAACTCTTCTTCAACGCTCAGAAGACATAGTAGGTGGATGGGATGGCTGAGCAGGTAAGGACACTTGCCACCAAGACCAACAGCTGACTTCCATCCCAGAAGCAACATGGTAAAATGAAAGAACAGACTCCTGCACGTTTGTTGTCTTCTGACTGACTGCATGTATGTGTGTGTGTGCATGGGTGGGCACGTGCACATGCACACACACATAAGTAGAATGAGAAAATGCTTTTTTAAAAGATTTATTTGTTTATTTATTATGTATAGTGTTCTGTCTGCATGTATGCCTGTAGGCCAGAAGAGGGCACCAGATCTCACTATAGATGGTTGTGAGCCACCATGTGGTTGCTGGGAATCAAACTTAGGACCTCTGGAAGATCAACCAATCCTCTTAACCTCTGAGCCATCTCTCCACCCTGAGAAAATTCTTTTTTTTTTTTTTTGGTTTTTTGAGACAAGGTTTCTCTGTGTAGCCCTGGCTGTCCTGGACTCACTTTATAGACCAGGCTGGCCTCGAACTCACAAAGATCCACCTGCCTCTGCCTCCCAAGTGCTGGGATTAAAGGCATGCGCCACCACCGCCCGGCTGAGAAAATTCTTTTTAAGAGAACCAATCAGGAAGACCCCATCTTGAACTTGCAGGGGAAATGATCTTTCATGGCTGTACTCAGGAACATTTACCAGAAATCTCCAGTAACCTCCTCGCCTGCTGTCTGGTAACCAGTAGGGTTTCCTAGCAGTGCACTGAGAGTCAGGGAGGCTAGGCTGTTACCTAGATCCCCCACCAGAGAGAACCTGGGGAAAACTCTTGATTCCTTGAGCCTCTGTTTCTTGTTTGTTTTTAATTTTCCATTTATTTGTTTGTTTATTTAATCATTTTATAGCTTGATCCAAGACCTCTCCCTTCTCTCTTCCTAATCCCACTCTCACATCTCCTCCTCCCATTCCTCTTCCCTTTCTCCTTAGAGAAAAGGAGGATCCCCTTGGGTACCAGCCCACCCTGGCACATCAAGTCACAACAAGACTAAGCACTTCCTCTCCCACTGAGGCCAGACAAGGCAACCCAGCTATGAGAAAGGGATCCAAAGGCAGGCAACAGAGTCAGAGACAGCCCCTGCTCTAATTGCTAGGGAATCCATAAGAAGAACAAGCTGCACATGGCCTAGCTCCAGACCATGCATGCTCTTTGTTTGGTGGTTCAATCTCTGTGAGCCCCCATGGGCCCAGGTTAGTTGCTGCTGTAGATCTTCTTGTGTCTTTGACCCCTCCAGCTCCCTCAATCCTTCCCCCGAACTCTTCCACAAGACTCCCCAAGCTCCACCTATTGTTTAGTTGTGGGTCTCTGCATGTTTCCAATAGCTGCTGTACGGAGCCTCTCAGATAACAGTTATGCTAGGCTCCTGTCTGCAAGCATAGCAGAGTTTCATTAATAGTGTCAGGGGTTGGCTCTCTCCCATGACTTGGGTCTCAAGTTGGGTCATTGGTTGGCCATTCCCTCAATCTCTGCTCCATTTTTATCGTTATACTTCTTGTAGGCAGGACAACTTTTGGGCTGAAGGTTTTTAGGGTGAGTTGGTGTTCCTCTCCCTCCACTGGAAATCCCACCTGGCTACAGCAGGTGGTGACTTCAGGGTATATTATCTCCCCCTACCCCAGCTGCTAGGAGTCTCATCTAGGGTTATCCCCATAGACTGTTTGTCTTGTTGGGTTTTATTTTTATTTGTGTCACTATGGCCTGCAGGCATGTATGTGTGTTGCGCCTGTGCCAGGTTCACAAAGAGGCCAGAAGAGGGGGCGTCAGATCACCTGAAACTGGAGTTACAGACACTTATGAGACACTAAGTGGGTGCTGGGAATTGAACCCAGGTCCTCTGAGAGAGCAATAAGTACTCTTAACTGCTGAGCCATCTCTTCAGCCCATAGGCCCATTTCTACGTATGGTAAGCAAGGGCAATATGAACTTTGTCCAACTCACTAGGTACGTGAGGGTCAAAGGATTTCATACAAAAAGATATGAAAGTGTGTGTGTGTGCGCGCGCGCACGTGCGCGAGTGTGTGCACTGTGATGCCCATGTGGATGGAGGTCAGACCACAACCTGCATGAGTCAGTTCTCTCTTTTTGCCATGTGAGTTCTAGGTATGAAACTCAGGTTGCCAGGCTTAGTAGAAAGTACCTTTACCCACTGAGCCATCTTGCAGGCCCCTTTCTTTACCTTTAAGAGTATATGTTTGCTGGGCGTAGTGGCACACGCCTTTAATCCCAGCACTCGGGAGGCAGAGACAGGTGGATCTCTGTGAGTTCAAGGCTAGCCAGGTCTACAGAGTGAGTCCAAGACAGCCAGGGTTACATAGAGAAATCCTGTCTCGAAAAATAAAACAAAACAAACAACCAAAGAATATCTGGTCTTCCCCTTTTCCCCAAAGCCTATACCCAGTCTTTCACATTCCTTTCCTCAGACTCTGGCCTCTAACAGCCTCACCCACTTTTCATCACTTACTATGGCCCCACCCTAGGGTTCCATAGAGAGCAGCCCTTGCTTGCCACCGGCCCTGCAGCAGCCCCTGGAACAGCTGGCTCAGTATGGAGAGCTGCTGGAGGAGCTCCTAAGGGAAGCTGGGCCTGAGCCAAGCTCCGAACGCCAGGCCCTCAGGGCTGCTGTGCAGTTACTCCAGGAACAGGAGGCCCGAGGCAGAGATCTGCTAGCTGTGGAAGCTGTACGAGGCTGTGAGGTAAGGTCGAGGGCCCCACTGACTCTTGCTCAAACTGTGTAACTCTGTGGCCTCAGAAACAGTGTAGGCTGGTGACCCTAGAACAGACCCCAAGTCCTAGGGCCCAGGCTCTGTCTAGCCCTTTGTGCCTCGTCTATAAACCACAAGCTATGTTCAACATCCTCTGCTCCTCCTCCCTCTGCCTTGTGCTCTTCTGTTCATTTCCTAATTCTTTTTATTCCCTGACTGCTCTACCTTTCTAGTCTATCATTATTTTCCTCAACCTAATCTCTTTCCCACACTGATTCCAGATCAGCCTGGAATGGTACTCCCTCTAGATCAGCAGCTCTCAACCTGTGGGTCACAACCCTTTGGGAGGTAGGAAGACCTTTTCACGGGGGTTGCCTAAAGCCATCAGAAAGCACAGATATTTATGTTACAATTCATAACAATAGCAAAATTACAGTTATGAAGTAACAATGATACTAATTTTATGGTTTGGGATCACCACAACATGTGGAACTGTATTAAAGGGTCACAGCATTAGGAAGGTTGAGAACCATCGCTCTAGATAGACCTACCCATATTCTTTGCTGGTTCCCTTTCTGCATCTTCTCCATGGCAGGCTGGGTACCACCTACGCAGTGCACCTTTTATCTTCCGAGGAATGACTGTGCTGCTAGATATGTGTGCATGAGAAAGGGATAGGGTCTAGACTGAGGCCCTCCCTGACTTCCTGACCATGTCAACAGCCAGCCCTTCCCTCTAAATCTCTTATGTCCCATAACTTCAAAGGCCCCCTGGACTGACCTTCCCTTCTGCTTTCTCCAGATAGATCTGAAGGAACAGGGGCAGCTTTTGCATCGGGACCCTTTCACTGTCATCTGTGGCCGGAAAAAGTGCCTCCGCCATGTCTTTCTCTTTGAGGACCTGCTCTTGTTCAGCAAGTTGAAGGGCTCTGAGGGAGGATCTGAGACCTTCGTTTACAAGCAGGCTTTCAAGGTATACTGTATGGAGTTGGGGATAATGAGCCATGTTCTTCTTGAGAACTCAGAATGTTCAACCTTACACCAGGTTCAGAATCTTCATCACCTAAAATAGGTTTTGGCGTCTAATTAGTCATCAATTTTAGGGTGTCAGAAGGTAAAAGAAACCCCTGATGTTGGTCAACCCCATTTTGGGTTTTCCATATAATTCATGCAGGAGACTTGAGGCATTTCAAAACAAATGGAAAAGACCTTCCCTTTAAGAACACATGCCTGCCAGGCAGTGGTGGTGCACACCTTTAGTCCCAGCACTTGAGAGGCAGAGACAGGCGATCTCTGAGTTCAAAGCCAGCCTGGTTTACAGAGTGAGTTCCAGAATAGTAAGGGCTACATAGAGAAACCCCATCTAGGAAAGAAGGAAAGAGAGACAGACAGACATATCTTTTGAGCTAAAGATAGTCCCAGGTATATGAAGAGAAAGGACACCACACCACACACACGCCTTAATCTCACTGAGCTAAATAGAACTGAAAAGGCAGACCTTGCTTCAGGCATCTAGCCAGATATAAACATCCATAGCAACCCATGGTCCTGGATCAGGCCAGGTGGAATGACACTAAAGGTTTCCAAACTGTCTTTGTATTAGTTCCAATTCTTCGGAGGTAGGACAGAGAAAAAGGTCTGTGTTTGGAATAGCGTACACATGCATTTGAATCCTAATACTCTGATAAGCTCTTGAGAAAGTTGCTTCATGTCTCTGAGTGAGCCTCATTTTCCCTTCTGTAAGTTAGGCCTGTTATACAGACAGTGTAGAGTGCCTGGTATCTGATAGGTGTTGAGTAAATGTTTACTGAGTGTCAACCAAGCTAAACATACCACTTGCCAGTTTGGTGCTACCTAATGAGGAACACCTCCATCTTCAACCCAGTCTCTTCTGCCCTTCCTCAGACTGCTGACATGGGGCTGACAGAAAACATCGGAGACAGTGGACTCTGTTTTGAACTATGGTTTCGGCGGAGGCGCACCCGAGAAGCATACACTTTGCAGGCTACCTCAGCGGAGACCAAACTCAAGTGGACAAGTTCCATTGCCCAGCTGCTGTGGAGACAGGCAGCCCACAACAAGGGTAATGGACAGATCATAGGGCAGTTGTGCTTGGAATCGGAGTTACAGGAGAAGGTTTTCTGGAGAATGTGGAGATGGCTTGGAAAATTGTATAGGAGGTAGAAAGAACACGTTAAGAGAAGATTCAGCGTGGGGCAGGGGTTGTGCTGCTGCAGCTTGCAGTGGTGGGGGCAGCTGTGGTGGCTTTAATCCCAGCACTCCGGAGGCAGAGGCAGGAGGATTTCTGAGTTGGAGGCCAACCTGGTCTACAGAATGAGTTCCAGGACAGCCAGGGCTGCTATACAGAGGAACCCCGTCTTGAAAAACCAAAGAGAGAAAGGGAGAGGCTAAGGATTCAGTCTGATTTAAAAAAATATTGCTGAGACAGAAATTAACCATGACTAAAGAAAAAGCTAGAAATTTCCAAGGAAGAGCAAATGTCTCCACAAAAGAGGTGCAGAACTGCATATGGCACTGGGGTTAAGAACGGGTCGATTACTTGCTGTCTGAGCTGGATTACTGTCTTTTCTCCGTTGTTGGTTGGTAACCGGGTTTTGATTTGGATTTTTTGTTGTAACTCTCTGAATCATTCTATTAATCTGAAAAATGCATAGTACTTTCTTCACCTCAGTGTAAGAAGGAGGACTGAATAGGTTGATACATACAGAAGCACTTTATAAACCACAAAGATGTGTAAAATCATGACTCTTGCTATTAATGTCCATGAGATAAAGGGAAGCCAAGTGTTATATGAAAAGTCAGGGGCTAGGTAAGCACCAGGTAAAAATGCTTGTCCTGAAAGTGAGGACCTGAGTTCAAATCCCCAGAACCCACATGAAAGCCAGAAGTACTGCAGATATAGTAACAGTAACATTTGTAATCTCATCACTCTTACAGAGGAGATGGGAGGTGAAGACAGGAAATTCCCCCAGAAGCTTGCTAGACATGGCATATATGCACACCAAAAGACAAAGTGAAAGTGAGGATAAACCAACGCCTAGCATATCCTCTAGCCTCCAAATATTCATGTCAGATTCACACCCAAATGTGCAAATGCACACACATCAGGTGGTTAGGAGGCCAAATGGGCAGGATGAACTATAAAGGAGAGAACAGATGTGTGTCTGAAGAAGTCAAAGGTTGCTGTCACAGTCCATGCCGTGATAGTCAGGGAAGGGGAGAGGCCAGAAGAAAGAAGAGAGGCTTGGTGAGAGTTAGGAAGAAGATCAGAGACTCAACAGGCAAGTGCTAACACTGAGGCAGGAAAGCCAAGAGAAGGTCGCAACCAGGGTCTCTGTTCCCTAGAGCTCCGAGTGCAACAGATGGTTTCCATGGGCATTGGGAATAAACCTTTCCTGGACATTAAAGCCCTTGGGGAACGGACGCTGAGTGCCCTGCTCACTGGAAGAGGTGAGGTCTGGGATGCTGGGGGAGGTGATCCCAGAGTCAGGCCTAGGTAATGACATAAAAACCTGAAGATGTCAGGAAGGACACAGTGCTGAGTGGACATCTCTTCCCAAAATGTGGGACTCCCTGGGAAGCCCTCTGTGAGCTATTCCAGGGAGCCAGGAGGTCTTTTCCACACCCCCACACCCCCACCCCACTCCCTACTCTCTGCAGCCGCCCGCACCCGGGCCTCCGTAGCCGTGTCATCCTTTGAGCATGCTGGCCCGTCCCTTCCCGGCCTCTCACCGGGAGCCTGCTCCCTGCCTGCCCGCGTCGAGGAGGAGGCCTGGGATCTGGACGTCAAGCAGATTTCCCTGGGTGAGGCACCTCTCAAGGGGTGGCCCCAACCGTTGGGTCATGGTGATGTTCAGGCTGCGTATTGCTGAGCAATTCCTTTTTCTAGCCAAGCAGTGCAGTTGCCATGACAACTACATACAGCTTCCCCGTTGCTAAAAGAGCCTTCCATCTGGTTGCTAGGGAGATGCTTACAGCAGCCTTTTGCTAAGAAGCACTTCTGTACCTTTCTCTCTAGCTCTCCTTGAGTTTCTATGGAAACTGCCTCAGCTTCCTGTTGTACCTACCCCTCCTGCTTCACCACGGCAATTCTTAGTTTCCTGTCGCTTCTTCCCTGGTTGCTCTAATGCTGCTGCTGACAATTTCCTGCCTCTTGGTAGGGGTGTTCTCTTGCAACTGGATTGCTATGGTGACTCACAGCTTCCTGTTGCTATGGAGCTTTTTCTTTCCTTGCCGGAGGAGCTTGGTTGTTTAAGGTAATCTTGGAAGGGTTTTATACCTTACTCTCACCCTAGCTTCCCCCCTCCAGCCTCAGAAACACTTGACTCTTCTGGAGATGTGTCCCCAGGACCAAGAAACAGCCCCAGCCTGCAGCCCCCCCACCCTGGGAGCAGCGCTCCCACTCTGGCCAGTGGAGGGATCTTAGGGCTCTCCCGGCAGGTGAGTCCCTGCAATAAGGCTGGGAGCAGGTGGTCTCTTTCTGAATGGGCTTTTCTGATCATTTGACAAATAGGGGAGTAGAGGGACCAGGTAACCACAACTCTTAGCTGATGCTACAGATTGGATTTGTTATCCAGCCTGCCTTTCTCCTCCCCTAGGCCTGGCTGAGAGCCATCAAGGTCAAGGTCAGAGGTCAAAAAGAATCTTCAGAAGCAGTGAGAGATACACACAGTAGACTATGTCTAAACACACTGCAATTTCTGTGTCCTCAGAGTCATTCCCGAGCCCTGAGTGACCCCACCACGCCTCTGTGACCTAGGTGAGTCAGCAACCCCCTTTCCCCACAACATCCAGCTATGCCTTACCCTAGTTTAAGGACCTTCTTTCCTGCCCTTGGGCGCTTGGGAGTCGGTGTCTTGCCCCTCCCAACCTATCTCCCTCTTCTCTCCTGGCTTCCAGAGATGCAGAACTTGACTGCAGCCCCTTGTCAGCACATTTTAGGCTGGGATGCCAATGGAAACAATGGAGGAGTGAAGTTCTCAATTCCCTCCCTCTACTTCCCAGACAGAGGAGGGCAAGGACCAGAGCTTCCCCTCCCACTATCTCTAGCTCTCCCCTGCTTGGTGCCTTCTGCTGCAGGAACCAGAGTGGTGCTGTTTGCTTGCCTTTATGCCTGGGGACAAGGAAATACCCCTCTTCCAGTTTTTCCCCATCCTGTGCTACTGCACACCCCAAGACACTGAGTGCTCTGCCGGCAGTCCACTTCTCTTCTCATCCCAACTCCCCCAAAAGATTCATCTCTGCCAGGCAGAATCCTATTCCATTCTGGGTCATCATGGGAAATGAAGTATTATAAGCCATTGAAGGAGATGGGGTGGGCATTGCAGACTTTATATATGTAATTACTGTTATTATACCATTGTTATATTAAATGTATTTACTCTCAACTTGCCTCCCAGGAGCCAGAGCAGGCCTCTGGATTAAGGTGTTTGAACTGACTTGAGCACTTCCCTATAACCACTAAGTAGGACTCAGAAAACAGTGAGGGAGTGTGGGAGATTCCTCCTCCTCCTCCTCAGCTCTACGAAGCTCAATGAGCTCTTTGAAGTTCTTCCTCCATTTTGCACCCACTTCTTGAAGCTGAGATGGTCAGATGGGTCCAACACAATCCAGTAGTTGTCTAGTGATGGCCTCAGGCCACGGTGCAAGAGAACCCTTAGGCTACTTGTTAGGAGTGAGGGCCCATCCAGAGCTACTGAATCTGAAGTCTGGAGGTAGAGTTTTGCATCCTTATCAAGCTCATTGGTAAAGAAGTGCCTAGGGGCAAAACACAGACAGACACACAGGGCCTTGTGCCTCAAGACACCTGTTTATTGGGGACATGACTCTTCAACAGGGATGACAGGAATCGTACCAAAAATAGCAACGTCTACAGGGCCCATGATAGGGCTAGAAGGGTACAGTGCCCCCACCCCCACCCCTTATACAAAAATAAACTCTCATGCCTATGGACCAGCAGAAACTGGCAGAGTGGCTCCTCGACAGGAACACATCCTCCACCAGCCCTAGGACCCCGTTCTTTGACCCTCACCTCTGCCACTTCTAAGGCACTGTGACTCCTCTGGGCTGGGTGGGTACTGCTTGCCCACCGTCCTTCACCCACTGCCCACTTTTACCTCTTGGTCCACCCTGGGCTGGGATACGGGTCCCACGCTGCTCCCTGCTGGCTGTTCTACCCAACTACCTCTAGCACTTCCCCGCTCCTGCAGGGTAAGCTTACTAAGCTAATCACTCCTAAGAGGACTTCTCTACCGCTCTTGCCCCCCAAGACCTGCCTCTCCGGATCTAGACAGCCCTGGACTGCCCTCCTCTTCTAGTGGAGGACTGGGAGGGGTCTCTCCCGATGGTGCTCGGACATAGGGTGGAGACGTGTCAGCCCGGGGCTGCCGGCGGCCCCGAGCGCGACGGCTGTGGTGTACTTGCAGATGCAAGGCCATGAGCTCAGGAGCTCCAGTGGCAAAGGGGCAGAAGAGGCAGCGGTGAAGGGCACCCCCTGACCCGGCCTCACCTCCTGGGCCTGCCCGTAGGGACAGGTCCAGGGGTTCAGCCTCACCACCTCGCCCGTTGCGCAGTGTCCTCCCAGGGCTGGCAGGCTTCCTACGGGACACTGGTCCGGTGCTGCTCGAAGGGGGCCGGGTACTTGCAGTGCCCTCTACCCAGGTGGCAGAGGCCTGAGTTGGCTTGGCTCCTGACTGAGGCTGAAGTGAGCCTGAGCCCCGCTGGGAAGGGGGCGGAGGTTCTGGAGGAGGCCCAGGGCCCGCACTGCTCCTCTGCTCTCGGTGATGACGCTGAAGGTGATACTTGAGAGAGCCAGACTGGGTACCTGCATAGTCGCAGTGTGGACACTTGTAGGGACGCTCACCTGGGAAGAGTGGGTTAGAGTAGGTCACGGGTCACTAATCACTACACACTCACACTGGTCTTTTGCGCTAAATCCCAGGGTCCAGGAACAAATGCTGCCTCTCCACTAAGTGATTTAGATGATCTCTCCTGGGCAATCTGAAAGGTGCCCAGCATGACCTGTGTGCAGCCTTCTGGTTGCTCTTCCCTTCTTCCTCCTAGATCGTCACAAATGAGAAATGCCTCCCTCACCTGTATGCACTCGAAGATGCACTTTCAGGTGATGCGCTGAGCGGAAAGATTTTCCACAGAAGGGGCAGTCCTTGCCAGTGGCCCCACGGCTGGCTTCAGATCGTGTTCCTCCAACCAGCAGCCCGTTTTCTTCTGTAACACGTTAAAAGGAAGTTACAGGGTCTCACTGCCTTGTCCTGCCCAGGAACCCATTATACCCACCATCCCTATGGGCCCAAGAGGAAAGAGGTTTAAGGGGAACATAGATTTGTTAGAGTTAATACCCTTAGGAAGCTAAAAGGCGAGCGGGGGGGAGAGGAGGGGGCAGAAGCCCAGGAGAAATCAAAGACGGGTCTTCTGAAAAGTACAGGGCTGTTGGACAAAGTGCCAAGAACCAAAGGCAGGCAACCCGGAAAGAAAACAGTGTGTATATACCTTGGGTGGCTGTAGATCTCGCCTGGGCCCCCACGGAAGGTGCAGACTGTCCTGACCCCTCACCTGGGTGGGGGTGGAGGGAAGTCAGAGAGCCCAGAGACCTGCCTCGGGCCCAGCTCTCCTCTTCCGCCTCCCCCACTTCTTCCTCCTCCTCTGGCTCCTCCGTACGGTGTCGCCGAGACCGGTTGGGAAGAGCTGAAGTCAGTGGGCGGAATCCTCCATAGCCTCGGCCACCTCCAGGGTCTGCGCCCTCACCGTTGGGTCTTCCTTCCCCAGCTCGTACACTCAGGTAGCCTAAGAGGCTCGGGGGCTCTCGGCGCTCAGCCGGGGCGGGTGCTGGGGCCAGGAGGAGCGCAGGGCCCAACGGCTCATAGGCCAGCAGGCTCAGGTCAGGAGGCTGAGGGGCCCTGGCAGGCGCGGAGCCAGGCCCCGCGGAACGCAGAGGACCCAGCTTGCTGGTGTGCACCTTCATATGGTTCTTAAGGAACCAGGGCTCCTTGAAGCACCGGCCGCACACAGGGCACGCATGATCAAAGGAGGCCTTGTGCTTGCGCATGTGACCCTTGAGAAACCAGGATTGTGTAAAGCTCTGGCCGCACACCTGGCAACGGAACTCAGGTGGCGCAGGTGGCTCCTCCGGAGGTGCCGGGGTCGGGACAGGGTTGGCCTCACGTTCAGGCTCTGGCTCTGGCCTAGGTTCAGGTTCAGGTTCAGGTTCAAGGGCAGATCTGGGTTCTGGCTGTGGCGGAGGCTGGGGGTCAGGAGAAGTGGCCGCCAGGGGGCGCTCGGGAGCCCCGTGTGCCGTCAGGCTGTGGTGCAGCAACTCCTCCTCCTGGCTGGAGCCAAAACTGCACAAGCTACACTTCCAGGGCCTGTGCAGGATGTGCAGGTGGCGTTCCCGCTCCGCGGAGGTGCGAAACTTGCCTTTGCAGAAAGGGCAACGGAAGGCAGATGAGGAAGGAACCTGAGGGCGCGCAAGGCCCTCTGCGGTAGGGCTGGACTGCATGGCCCCTGCGCTTCTGGGTCTCCCCAGTCGGGCTTCCCGTAGCAGGGCGCGCTCCTCCAACTCCAGCAACAGCCGCGCAGCAGGGCTGCGTGGACGCTCGGGCTGGTGCGTTCGGAGATGTGAGCGCAGCAGAGCCCGCTGCGCCGCGCGGTGGCCGCAATGTGGGCACTGGAAGGCTTGGGCGCCCGGGTGGGCTCGCAGGTGCAGAGCCAGGATGGAATTGAAGCGGAAGCGCTTTCCGCACACAGGGCAGGGGAAGCGCCGTTCGCCTGCACGAGTCTCAGACCAGCCCACTGCTCCCATCCCAGGCGACCCGGGGCTCACACCCGGTCCGTTGGAGTAGCACTGCAGATCCAGCTCGCCGTCGAAGGCTGGTGGGGAAGGCTCTAGGTGGCCGACCAGGATGCGGGGACGTGAGCCCTATGGGGAAAGGAGCACGTAGAGGAGAGGGTGGAAGAGGCCGATCTGTAGAAAATGCAAAGGCATCGAGGGCACGGAGAACAGAAAGAAGAATGTGTGTATGTAGGTTGGGGCCTGACCTGCATGCACTGTGACTCTCACCTCCAGAAGTTGTGGAATGGGTGAAAGTTAGATACTGGGACCAAGTTAATAACATGTTACTATAAGGGGAAGTTTAAAAAAAAAAGCAGGCAGGAGAAGGAGCACCATTAAAGGTGTCTGCAGGAAGGGAACTTCACTCACCTCCATGGGCCCCCTTCACATTCTTTGGTTCTGAGGATTGGAAGGAGGAGGAAGAAAAGCTGCTAATGAAGGCAACAGGTGCGGAGGCGCTAAAACAAGACAGATTGGAGGAGAGATGAGCCCTGGCTTCCAACAGCAGTCACCCCACTTAGCAGCCTATACCCTCAAAACCCATCCCTTCTTCCTATTTGAACTGTTGTCCTCAAAACTTGCACCCCTTGATTTGGCAACTGGTATGATAAACACAGACTTCCTCCCCCAAATGTTTTAAACACCTAGTTCAGAACCACCATCAACACACACACACGAGGCCATCATAGTATATACCCCTGTTCCACTTGAGTGGGGTTGTGCCACTGGATAAACAAATGTGGAGGGCTAGCCATACTCCATTTACCCAAGTGGTACCAGCTCCTCTCAGGCCCAGGGCCAGCCAGCCAAAATCCCTCCAGATTCCTCCTCCTTGCTTCTGCCGGCACCCAGTCTTCTGGTCTTTCCTCCTCCCCCTCCCCCTTCCTGGATTCCTGATCCATTCATTTCCATTCATTACAGAGACTCATTCATGCATGGGAGAGAAACACCTCCCAGCAGCAGAGTCTGGAGACAGAGGGGGAGGGGCATGAAGGGAGAGCCAGCTACAGAGGGAATGAAGAGAGTTGGGGGAGGCGTGGAAGTTAAGGGGCACTACCAGCCTAGGGAAGGGGTTAAAAACTGCAAATCCCATTTAGGTTTCACCCCGTTTCAAACCTTGGAGCCTGTGGTTTGATGGGGCATCTCAGCCCCTTTGTCCAGAGCTGTTCCGAGGCAGGCTTTCCTCCTCTCTGCAGGGGAGAGGCTTCCTCACACAAGAGGAGGATTACACTGGCTCTGAGCTCAAGAGGCTGGAGTGAGGGACGGGGGGCGGGGCCTTGCCATCTGCACAGATAGGGGATCCACACAGGCTCTGAGCAGGAAGGGGTTAAAATTCTCCATCTAAAATTCCCTATGCCTGACAAGTGCTGCACAAGGATGGGAAGGAGAGAGCTGAGGAAGAGGATGGTGTTAGGAGGTTTTCTTGATATTTAACTGCTGACAAGGTCATGTAATTTAGGCTTCAGTGGGTGACCGCAATCTACCTTCTTCCTTCCATAAAGAATTGTATCTTGTACAGGCTAGATGAACTTGGGCTTAGCTTTTTTTTTTTAACCTCAGACACAATATTTGATAAAGAGGTTCCTTACTATGAGAATTATGAAACTGAAGTGGGTTACTGAGAAAGAAAAATTCGAGCATTACTTTACTTACAGATCTTTAATTGAAAAGAGAACTGGGCCAGGCGTTAGCCCTGCTTATCAGCAAAGAAAAGACTGGGAGAGCCAAAGCTTCTTTAGTTTCCAACATTCAGTGGATGTGGCAAGACTCTGTGAAGGGGCAAACACCTGTCATATACACACTCTGACTTTTGAGAACATCAACAGATAAATTAACAAATGTGCTGCCCAAGCATCACTGGACAGCCACCATTGCTTAACATCTGTGTTTCTGTGGGTCCAAATTCAGGAATCCATTCTTGTCCTATAGATCCTCCAGATAAATCCTTTCCTGGGACCAACAGCCTAAGCAAGCTCACTGATCGCTGCATAAAGGTAAGTTAGAATAGAAATAAGGGGTACAAGGCTACTGTGAGAAGTCTCTCACAGCCTTCACTAAATCACTTAACCTCTCAGTTTTCCTGCTATGAAATGAGTTGTACTAAATTTACATTTGTAGTTTTTGCCAACTTGAAAGTTGTGTGGTTTTAAGTCACTGAGCTGCTCTGGCCCCCAAGAGATGTTAAAACAAATGGCCATGCCTTCAGTACCATGGAGAGTGCAGTGGGCTACTAGAGAGGCCACTTTGGCTACCTCAGTACCACAGATAGAGCTAGGAAGTGCTAGAGAGGCCACATTGGCCATTTTAGAACCAGAGAGAGAATATATATATATATATATATATATATATAAATAAAATCCTATTTGGAATCTTTGGAGCAGTATAAGAGAAACTGGGGGGGGTATCTATCAGAGGAATTACTTTGGCCTTTTGGATGTCATTGAAAATAGAATAGAAAATACACATACCTAGAAAAAATTTAATTAGCTATACAGACTGTCATAACAGTTACAGTTTGTACATCCTGGAATGAATTACTTGAGGCATCGTATTTGAGTCCATCACATTCTGTTGCTTTCCTGGGGATTCCCGGAACATCCTGGTGTACAGCCAATCTGGTATATTCAGAGGAAGCAGATGGCTGGGAGGGGTGTGTGTGTGTGTGTGTGTGTGTGAATACTGCACGGTCATAGCTGACTAACCTATGGGCACATATTCTGATTCTGAGAAGATTCTAGGGCCTCTAAAGTTGCCTGTAAAACACCAAGCAAAATGTCTCATAGGAAAATGGCCTAAATCTGAAGCAAAAAGAGGAGAAATAAGGCAAGGCTTCCTCCCCCAAACAACAAGAAATTCCACACTTTGGCGTGTAGCAGTTTCCAGGATGGAAAGCAGTGACACATAAGGCACAAACGGAAGATGAATTTCTCCTCAGGGGAAGCTCCCCACAAGGTGGCCTAAAATCAGCAAAATCCACCGAGACCTCTTAGGCCCAGTCAAGATGGCTTCCGTCATCTCTACCTCAAACCAGGTC